>PVIC010015174.1:0-35556 GCA_004025085.1 Thryonomys swinderianus
AGCATACTACCCATATAAGATCCATTTATACCAAAAAATAAAAATACATTGTGTTACTGTATTTGAGCTACTATGTATAATAAAATGCCATAGATTAGGTTTTATATAAAACAATAGAAACTTTCCATAGATCTAGAGGCAGGAGGCCCAAGATAAAAGCAAGAGCAGATTTGCTACCTTCTGGTTCACAGACTATTGTTTTTCTCTGTCCTCACATGGCAGAGGGGACAGGGATCTTTCCAGCCCCTTTTAGGAGAGCAACCACTTATTCGCTCATGAAGGCCATTGATCCTACCTACGCCACTCCCAAAGGCCACTCCCAACCACTTCTTTGGTTCCTACCTATGGATTGAAGAAGACATAAATAATCCATTACATGCCTTTCCCCAATATTCTCATCCTTTTCACATTCAAGGTACATTAATTCCACCCCCGCTAGTGACAGAAGATTAAACTGATTTCTGTGTCAACTGAAAAGTCTAGAACTTCAGAGCCACCTCTGTATCACGCCAGTCAGATGTGGACAAACTTGACTGTGGTTTATTCTGAAGAAAAATCCCCTCACAACCACAACACAATGAAAGGACAGACACAGACACATCTGGTAGGGGAGAAGGAGGCAAGGAGAAGGCAGCGTGGCAAGTCCCCAGCATAACTGACACGTGAAATCTGAAGAATAGTGCACTGCTTGCTGGGCCTCTGGGACCTGTGACACCGCCTTCTGGAGCCTTGAACTCAGGGACTGTATCATTCCTCTGTATGCGTTTACAACCAAGGAAAAACTCACACATGGATATTTCTAGCAGATTTATTCATAATAGCCCCAAATTAGAAATAGGCCAGTTGTCAATGGTTAGATAAATGGTAGTTATACATATATTGTACCAAACAGCACCACTAACAATGAAAAGAAATGATCTTTTTTATAGAGACAACAACTTGGATGCATCCCCAGGAAATCAGGTTGAGTGGGGAAAAAAAAAAGTCAGTTATGAAATGACAAATGGAGAACAACTGAGTTATTGCCAGAGAGTAAGAGTGAGCGCAGGTGGAGAGCAGGAAGTGGCCATGGTTATCAAGAGCAACACGAGGGGACTTGCGGCAACAAAACCACCTGGCTCTAGTGGTGGAGACAAGAGCCATGCATGTGACAAAATGGTGCAGAGCCACACACAACACACACGTGTGCATACACACACACACACACACACACACAAGTAAAACAGTGAGTCTGAATAATAGTGCTGGATTGTAATATAATATAATAGTGTGTAGATGGTTGTGATATTGTAATTCAGTTTGGTAAAAAGAAAAAAGATGAGACTCCAAGGGATCATTGCACTGACTTTGAAGAAGTGTGTACATTGTACATGGTACAAGGCAGACCCTTTCCAATAGCAGTTTACATCTTCAAATGGAAGAGTCTCCAGGGCTTAAGCACATCCCCAGTGGTGGCAAGATTTAGAAGCTTTCAACTGTTAGCAGCTGTGTTCTACCAACAACCACGTGACTTTGCAAGAGAACCCAAGTTCTGGGAGGAAGAAGCCTGGATCTCTGCTTTGCAGAGGATCTCCTAAGAAACTGCTGGACTCCCTACCCACAGAACCTGAGACAACAGACACAAGCTGTTGTAAGCCTCTGATTTTGTATACTGTGCATAGAAAACTAATGCAGGTGATATGAAAGTGTGAAAGAAGGAAAAATACGATTGATGTGTATAAAATACCCACTATAAATAAGGAAGGCAACAAACATAAGTATCAGAGTCTTCACATTGTAATTGGCCATGAGGCTGCAGCTGATACTTATAGCTGCCTTCTTATTGGATCCAAGGCCCATTCCATCTCCTGATGACATAATCAAATCTTAATTTCTAAAGTGCTTCAAACTTTGCTAGTGCTATTTTATGGGATTAGTTTTCATTTTCTATTCTATTTTATTACTGAAAATGGTACTGGGAGACACTGGGATTGCATGAGGTTCCTAGAGCTGGTGGAAGACATTACCAGAACCACTGTATTTGTCAGCTCTCCTTTTCCTGGAAAAATACTCAACTCTCACAACTCAATGGACTTTAACTGAGTTCATGGTTGAGGGAGTCTAGTCTATAGTCAGCCGGTGCAAAGCTGATGGAAAGGTGTGGTAGGGGAGAGTTAGTTCAGGATGATCAGAGGCAGGGGAGGGAAACAGAAAGGAACAGGCAGGGACTACATATACTAGTAGTATCCAGTGCCAGGACTCAGAGACACACTCAATCATACCCAGAAGCTGCTAGGGATTTGTTAATCTTATAAAATTGCCATATCAGGATTTGAAGTCTGAAGCATGGAGCTATCAAACAACAGAAATTTATCCTACTATAGTTCTGAAGGCCAGTAGCCCAAAGCTAAGGAGTCAATAAGGATGACTCTTCTTGAAGCTCTGAGCAAGGATTCATTTCATGCCTCTCCCCAAATTTCTGGTACCAGGATGTTATTCTCAGCACTCTTTGTGACTTAGTTACTTTTTCCACTGGGGAAACAAAATACCTGACATCCAAAAGTTAAGGGAGGAAAGGTTTATTTTGGCTCTGTGCTTGTACAGGTCATACACCCCATAGGGCAGGGTGACAGGGAAAAGAGACATTAAGAGGAAAAATAGATCATGTAAAAGCAGAGTAGCTAGAACACAGCCAGCAGTGAAGTTATAAGCAGCAAGCAGCAAACAATACTAGAAACCCTCTTTCTGTCCCTTATACTCTTTCCAAGCTGCACACCTTTAGTGAAGTTAGCACTCTCACTAAGGGCTTGGCTTCCCATTACCCATACCCAGAACTATACCAAACCAATCTGTGAACTAAATTAGTAGTCACACATCCTTGATCACAGCATCACACAATCTAGATTCAGCCACTTCTGAAAAGTCCCACGTATGAGCCCATGTGGATTTGGGGGACATTTAGACACATGCTGTAGCACTTTGACTTGCATCACTCCAATTTTTGCCTCCTCTTTACCTGTTCTTCTCTGTGCTTTTCCTCTTCTGTCTGTGCCTCCTCCTTCTCCTCCTCATAAAGAAACCTAACATTCAAATTTGTGCTCACCCCAATAAATGATCTCACTTTAAGAACCTTGACTGAACCAGAAAAAGACCCTTTTCTATAAAAAAATACATTCATGGGCTCTACACAATCATGTCTTTGCTCTTAGAAAAATCCTTCTGGTTCAAAATAAAGTTATTCCTGGCCCCAGCAACCTATATATGTTTGATAATTAGGATTAATAACCCAATGAATATGAAAATCCATCACCTTGTAATCCTTTGCTTACAGTTTAAATCATGAGAGGAGAAAGTAGCAGATTCAAGTTCCAGACCAACAAAACCATTATGTGTCCTCTGGGAAGTAAGATGTCATGATCAATAAAACTCAAGTAATGGTAACTGTGGCAGAACCTTCTGATGGTTCTTTTGGCTGCACCATTGAGACCCTCTCTTACTTTCACTCCTTGTTTCAGTTGCCTCTGTCCCTGGTCCAATCATCTTGGCCCAGGAATAACAAGACAGTGTTCCAAGATGTGATGCAGGTAGCCAGAGAGTAAGAGAGAGGGTTCTGTCAATCCACGGGCCTCACATGGGAAGAGACTGGACACATATGTGACACAGGAAGTGTTGCGAGGCAGCAACACATAGTGACACAATGTGGGACTCAGAAAGGTAGCCCCAGCATGGAGGGTTTTGCAAGCAGAGCTGAGTTTCAGTGGACTATTCACCGTTGTCCTCTATCCACTCCACCTTTACACTGCACAATGCAGAGCTTTGTCCATTGCTCTGCACTTGGTAGATGTCATCAAATGTTTACTGGATATAATTTAAGCCAGGCCTAGAGTCCAGGATTCTTTCTGTGTTTTTTTCCCAATTACATCAAACAGCATCTCTGCTTCTAAAAACGCAGACCAATAAATGAAATCCAACAGCATCTGCTCCTGGGACCTTTCCAAGATTATCCTTTGAGTACACTGGGTAGCTCATTCCCCCAAGTACTTTGGCACTTCATTCATAGTATTCACAAATTCAATGAGCTCTTTAGGAAGCAAATTTGACTCAGGACCATGAAAAAGAAAAAAATAAATCTGGGTCTAAGGAGACTATGGCATGCATCCAGTTGAATACCACTGATTGCATATAAACAAAATCTTCCTTCCTTCCAGTCCAAACTCATAACTGATAGCAACATATCAATATATTTGGTAAACACAGAGTCTACTGTGGAAATAGAAGTTGAAATCTCATGCATCAAAAATGGAGATACTTATCTTGAGTGAATATAGGAAACCAGAGCCGTGAGTTGGAACTGATGGTGTGTGACCTGGGGCGTGTCTGGGGACACAGGCACAACTGGAGCCATGACACACAGCTAAATCACAGCAGACAGAGGAAGAACAGTCACTCTTGACTGCGACAGAATTCTCCACCTGTGCCCAATGGGCCTGACAGCCTTAAGGCATGTCGCTTGGCCTGGGTCAGAGTCTTGAGACTGCTTTCAGTTCCCAGGGCTGCCATCACACAGTATTGGAGTGGGTGACTTACAATAACAGAAATGTATTGTCTGCATTCCAGAGAGGATCAGTCTGAAATCAGGATGTTGCTCCCTCCAGAACCTTCAAGTAAGAATGGCTTCTTGCCTCTCTTACTTGTGATGATTTACAGCAATCTCTGATTTGCAGATGCATCACTTATAAATATATGCATAGTGTTTCTCTGGTGTACCATTTTCACTTATGGAACTGACCATCATGGACTAAAGAGCCCAGGCTACAGTATGATCTAGCCTTAGCTTAACTAATTGTACCTCCAGTGCTTCTGTCCGAATAGGATCACTTTCTGAGGTACCAGGGAGTAAGAGTTAAAACATCTTTTTGAAGCACATAATTCATCTCACAACATGCAACAATAGATGACTAAATTCTCACCCACATTAGTCATGTACGAAGTAGAATGAAGATAGTTTCAGACATACAACCTATATCAGCAATGTACACATAGCTGTATCCCGAGTGATTACTGGTAGAACATAATTCTCCAACATGTGTAATGTATCCATAAAATATGGTCCTAATGGGTTATAAATGTTATATAAATGCTATATCATGAGTATCTTGTTCCTTGCTGTTTTTTCACTTGCTATGTTTTTAAGATTATTAACATTGCACAGTTCATATTTTAAAGTTGTGATGTGATATTTGATTGTATAGTTAAAATCTGAAACTCCCTGTTGTGGATGGATCAATGTTCCTCTCTACTTGCTTTCTGTTGGACTGTTTAACTAGCTGTCCTGTCAAAGCCTCGCACACTCTTGGGTGGGCTTTGGGAGGATGTTGGATCATGTGGTGCAATGTTCATCACCAGCTCACTCCACTGGTGAGTTGATAGCTAACTGTGTGTTGGGAGTGAAACCGGGGTGGACCAGGTGGGTTGGTGGGGAATGGCATGAAGGATCTCTTTCTCCTTCCTCCTCTCTTGATCTCTCCCTGCTTCCCACTGCTGTACAATGATCTCCTTCTTCTCTACTATGTCACTGTGTCTGCCTTGGAGAGAACCGACTAGGAACCAAAACCTCTACATACTATAAACCAAAATAAACCTTTTCTACTTAGATTTGTGTGATAGGCATTTTGTCTCACCAAAGGGAAAGGAAGACAATTGCTAAGAATGCATATGATTTATGATTCTCTTGGCCTCTGAGGGGGCCATCCCAGCCCTTCTCTGCCTGTCTATGTGTACTGGGGGATGAGCTTTTGTGACTGTGTCACCAGGGCCTCTTGCTGTCTGCACTGGAGTTGCATTTGACCAAGGCAACACATCACCTGGAGATAGGAGAAGGAAGTGGTGCCTCGCTCCTGTTGGCTTACGTTTTTCATAGTAGCCACACTTTCTCTATCAATGCCCTGAGAGGCAGAACCTCACCCTATAACTTCAGCTCTCCAAGTTCCAGTCATATTACTCCACTCTTTTATTCTTCAAGTTTAAAGACAATACTTCCGGCCTTGGCCATTTTCTGAGTGCTTTACCATCTATGTCCTCTCTAATCTTGCTAGTACAACTATGGTCTCTTTGAAAAAAACCCTTAACTAACTGAGCACTTCTTCTACCTCCTGTACAAATTGTACATACTGGAGTTGATTGCACAAGTAGTCAGAAGCCACAGTCCAAATCATATTTGGACACTGAGTCAGTCACTTGTAGCTTTGATGTGTACAAGATTCTTCCAGGGACATTAGACCCCTGCTAGTCTGAGACAAGCCATGGCCGGTGTCTTTACTAAAGCACATCAGCCCCTGGCATGTAATATGAACCTACTGACCTAGAAAATGCATCCTTTTTAGTTTTCATCAGTGAACATAACCCACAACACCTCACCTTTGCCCCAAGGTTCAGCAAGATGACTTTTCTGTCTTTTATCGAAGCGAAGTCTGATCTCTGACATGTTGAGGTCTAGACCAGAGCAATGATTTTCAAAGTGTTATCTGTGAACTGGGTTCTGGTTCGTGCTTTTTACTTGTCTCCAGTGAATTGGGAAAGTTGCACCGGAATGAGAAGTAGGTCACTAAATACACTGGTTCAACTGATGATTTTTTTTTTTCTTAGAAAGTTTTTTTTTTTTTTTTTCAGTGTAACCATTTACATTCCAGCACAAGACCCTTACCTCACTGATGCAGGGAAGTACTTCAATAGCTGCTTTCCAGTCTAGAAGGACTTTAAGCAAATTGGTAGGATGCTAGGGCATGCTAGTTCAACCATGTCATCAGGATGAGGCCACTGGGACCCCAAAAGCATGATCAAGCAAGGGAACAAACCATGTAAAAGTTCACAGACCTGTGATATTCCGAGACTAATGATGTGGGTGTGAAAAGGTCAGTCTGTTACTGCTCAGGGAAGTGAGAAGTTACCTTACTCTGCGCAGCCCACAGAAGAAGCCCTAGAATTCCATCTGCGTCACTGAAGTTGGTGTCGTGCTAGGCCCATGTGTGAATGTACAGACCCGATCCTCCCACCAGATAACTGCAAGGCTACCTGGCCCCGAGAGAGGGTTGAAGCAAGAGGAGACCCTGCAGCTGCTTCTATTGCCTAAGCTAACCTGCCACTTGGAGTACGTGTCACCCGTAACAGCACACTGCCAACAGTAATGCCACACTGCTGATATCCTGGCTCTTTTTCCTCTGCCAACTACTCTTCTCCATGGCTAAAGCTCCTTCAGTTAGTGGTTTGGCTCTGCTGGAAGAAACAGCTGACAGTGTTAGGAAACCACCAAGTAACCTTAAAAATGGAACTGCCACCCCAAACCGAAAGTTATATGGTCCAAAGTATCATAAAATGGGATGTGATCTTCAGTGTTTCATTATTACATGAAAATGGCATGTGTGCAGTTGAGCCTGAGCAGCTCAAGGACCCTCCAGTCAGCTTTAGAGTGGCTGTTCCCTCTCCTCGGCCTCTGCACCGGCTCTGCGCCACCTGTCCCTGAACATAAGCTACGGCCCAGCTGAGAGTAAAGAATCACTGTTTGGTTAGGAAGCAGAGTGGCTGTCGGCTTATCAGCACCACGTCCTCCCTCCTCTGCTCAGTGGTTTGAGCAGCTGCCTGTGGCCCAAAGCAGCTTGCCACCTGCTTTGTATGGTACCCAGGCCAACAGTACTTTTTCCAATTGTAAATGAGAGGAGAAGTTAAAGGAATCGAAAGGGTGTATAACATGTAAACACCTGTGGTTCAAATAGTGTCTGTGGGGACTTTGCTAGCTGTAAAAGCAATGCTTGAAGTATTATCATGGGCTCTCACTGAAGATATTTGTCAACTCACTCTGGAATCCTTGGGAACCACATTTCCTGGAATTCCTAACAGCAGGTTTGATCTACTACTGAGAGGAGATTCGGAAATTCTAGGAGATTTGCAAAGAACAAAGAAGCAGAAGACGGAATTCCCAACAAGGTGGACATAAACTGCAGGGCACTGGCCAACAGCTGATCAGAAGTTTTGTGAGTCCATCACCCAGGCAGATCCCCAGCTCAGATGACTGCTGCCTTCTGTCACAGTCCTAGCCGGTGGCTGTTATTTCCTAGGCTTCCCTCTTCCATCCTTTCCAAGATCTGCAGGAGCCTCATTTTCCAATGATTATTCTTTACTCCAGGAAATACCCCAAATGGGTCATTCTAACTTTCTACATAAAACTTGACTGGGTTAGTGAAGAAAGACACAGAAGCCGTGAGAAAGGGCATCTGGCACGTGGCCACAGTAATGAGCAGGATGTGCTCAGAGGGAGCAGGTAATGAAGTATTTTTCATTTATTCAGGGAAATAAGGAAACACTGGCTTCAGGAAGTCAAAGCGATCTTAGATCTGAAAGAACATGAGGTGCTTTGGGAGTGAGGGTCACAAGCCAGCAACTCCTCAGCACAGTCCGAGCCACCCCCAAAGCTCCTTGCAATCAGATTTTCATGCAATAGGCATTAGCAAGTGAGACGTTTGAGCTGTAAATGGGCTGTGCCTTCATGAAGGCACCAGTGCCCATGGGATGGTAGTGGGTTTCTTACAAAAGGGCACATCCAGAATTCTTTTGCCCTCTGCCTGTGCTCTCACCATCTTCCATGTGATGACTAAGCAGAAAGCTCTTGCGCCCTCCAACTCCCTGATCTTGTGGTTACAAATCATCCAGCCTCAGGTCTTCTGTTACAGTGGCACAGAGCAGACAAAGACCGGTACTACAGAAAGAAAAATGCCAGTGGGATTGCAGTTCACAGAGCAAAATACCAGATAAACCTAAAAATGGAGAGAAGTGATCTGTGTACACTCAGCCATTAGGGATTATGGTTTTATTCCCCCTATCCTGAGAGCGATGGACTTTGTCTTCCTCTGCGGGTCATGAAAACTTTATCACAGATCACTTTAGAGATGGCACTTGACTGCTAATGGAAGAACTGGGGAGAAAAGCGAGCAGGACAGGCAAGGGCAAGATATCTCAGGGAACTGTCTCTCTGCCAGTTCAGCTTGGAGCTCAGGGGACATCAGTTTAAAGATGAAGTGTAGAGAACCCGTCATGGTAAGAATTGGGACTTTGTTTTGTTGATGGTGAACAGTAATCCATACCCCTTAATATGAACTTTTCTGATGTGTGTATGTGTGTGTGCGTGTGTCTGATAAAACTGAATCTGAAACACTGGATTTAAATGAAGCCTGTGAAATACTGTTGGCTTTCTTAATTATAGAGCTTTGTGGTTCTTCAAGTGAGACCGAGACCTAAAGATATAGGAAGTTGGTGGCTTTAAGTAAAAACTTATAGCTGTTTCACATTAAGTGGAGGTGTTGTAAGGTTTTCCTTTACTCCATCACCTTCACACCTTCACAATAGGGGATTACATGGTATGGAACTTCTGAATAGTGAGGAAAAGCCAGATCTCAGCTGGGGCTGTTGTTTCCCAGGTTTGGCAATCTTATAAAAGGCAAAGAAATGGTGGTCAGATAAACTTAGATTCCAGACCTCCAGTTTGTGAAAGAGTCATTGAAATTTAAGTTTGCAAATACCATTTATTGTCTTAGAAGAAGAGCAATGTTAGCAAAATAAAACCCTCTACATTATTAGTGGCTAGGTAATAGAATATTATTATTCTAATAATTTAATAAATGTTATGGGTAAATTTTCCTAAAACAAAGTCCAGAGTCAGGAATGAGCACACAGGCAGTCTGCGGGCAAGCGCTCCTGAACACAACATAGCTAACAGGTGAGGAAAGCAAGACCGGCAGAGGAAGGAATTTCACTGTGATTCAGATGAAGCAGAGCTGGGTGGTCAGTCAAAGGCCCCACCCCCACTCCGTGAGGCAAAGGAGTCAGACTTTTGCATGCTGGGGTGTTATTGACAGCCAGAGGCTAGGGCATAATGTTTGAGGAAAATTATCCATAAACAGGAGGCAAATCTTACAAAGATCTCATTCTAAGAGCTTTCTGCAGCCAACACTTCTGCTTGCTGAGTGATATGTGCCCTGGCTAGAAGCAAGAATCGGGTGCCATGTTAGTGACTTAAAAGGAACATTGGAGAGCTCCTTGCTCTTGAGACTTCTGGGTACGTTCAGGACACACTTGTAGATGCTGTTTCCCAAAGGTGCAAGCTCTTGAGCAGTTGTATTTGGATCTAATTAGGGAAAGATTCACCCGTCTGACATGTATTAGAACTCAGTCAGTTGGTCGATAGAATTCTTGGCTTACTCTCTTGTGAAGAATTTCCAAGAAGTCTCCTTGGTTTCTCCTACCGGATACAGTAGCTTTTACAGAACATGGAACGAAGGTGGAGATCTGGCCAACTACTAAGAAATTCATTTGAGTCAGACATTTGGGGTGAGGAAAAATGCTTCCAGGTGTCCGTCAGCCCAAGAGAATTTCACAGTGAGTTTCACCTCACACTTATGTCTTATCAGCCTCACGAGGGAGGCAGTGAAGATGCCCCTCTTAACAGTACTCGGAGCCGCTTAGTATCACCAGTCTTTTCAAATACAGGTAGTTGAATGCATGGTCATTGTGCCCTCTGGAGAAAGGATAGGAAAATGATCACTTTTACACCTGTGGAGGTACAGTGACTTTTCCTTACTCATAATTTAGGTCTCTTTCCATCAAAGGATTCCAGGCCTAAGAAATAGTTCTAGTCTGGAAACGGGGTAGTAAACCATACCTGTTTTTAAGGCAGATTCCCAATTCTAGCAAGGCATTCAAGACTCTCAGCCTTTTCTACTTTTTAGCTGAAGGGAATGAGAGTGTCTATTTTGTATCACGGAGATTCTCTGGCTTCACCACTTTACCCCATGTTAATGATTAATTACCTTCAGTATCTTAATGTCTTTTCCTAATGGGTCATCTGGCCCATTGATAACCATCAGAGCTTCCCCCAGTCTCTCGAAATCCTAAGATATTGCGCGTGTTCATGTGTTTCATTTTACCAACATCTTACCCCATTTCATAATGGTAAAGGTTCTAAGAATTGCACGAGGAGAGCAGGCCAGGAGCTATGTGTGCTCTACCTGCCCCCACAATGTTGTTTTATACCCATGTGAACAGTAGTGGATTCAGCTTCAAAAACACAGGCCGGACATATGGTCCAGCCATGTATCACAAACTCTCTTAGGCTGCCTTCCGATTAGGGTCGTGGGCATCTCCCCACAGCTCCTGAATTGAAGGCTTGGTCCTTGGTGGTCGGAGCCCCGGATGTGGTGGAAATGTTAGGAGGTGAAGCTTCGTGGAGGAAGTAGGCGACTGGGGCGTGGCCTTGAATGGTACACTGGGCTCCTCACCCCTTCTCCTCTGCATCCCAAATGCAGCTAGATGATTGGCTTAACTCCGCTCTGTGTGCCCTGCCGTGACACTCTGCTGTGCCGCAAACCCCACAGAACACTGGAGCCGGTTTGCCATGGACTAAAACTTCTGAAACTGTGAGGCAGAATATTTCTTTTTCTTCTTTTGAGCTGTCTCATTTGGGAGTTTAGTAACCGAGACAGAAATCTGACTAATTGAGAAGGACTCCTACGAAACAGGCTCTACAATTCCAGGCCTTGCATGCAGTTTTTCTGAAAAGGGTTTTCTTAGGAGACAACACCATGCAGGATGAGAGAGGCCAAACAGGACTCGGGATGGTTTTTGAACTACGTCGGGTTGCAATAGAGAACTTGTGTGACATTATGGAGGTCTCAGAAACTGGGAACCCCTCAGAACTGTCTCAGTTAAACAAAGGGATAAAGATGGTTGTGCCACAATTTTGACTATTTGTTGGTGGGAACAATCCTTAAAGAAGTGTCTTTTTTCCCCCTTTATTGAGTTTATTGGTACATTTTAGGTACACACCACAATCACATTCAACACTGAGAATTCTTACTTATACACATACATCCTGATTCTCATTTTTCCCATTCCCCTGCTGTCCATACTCCCCCAACCGCTATATACACAAGCTTGGTTTCCTTTTGTTTTTGTTTTTTTTTTTAACCATTGAAGTTTTTCTTTTCCTTCTTTTCCTTCCCCTGCCCAGCTTTTCCTTCTCCCCTTGAACATTTTCTTCTTATTTCACAATACCTTTCAAACCTTGTGAACTTCATTTATACCTTCATTTTCTCATATTAGAAAAACAAGAAGTGCCTTAATCTTGATGCAGGCTACTTTTTTCATCCAAGGAAACTTCTTCTTTTTTTTTTTTTTTTTCTTGAGACAGAGGTCTCACTTTGTAGTTCAGGCTGGCCCTGAGCTCACTATGGTGCCCAGGCAAGCCGCCATGAACTCAGCAATCCTCCTGTCTCTGCCTCCTGAGTGCTGGGATGACAGGCGTGAGCCACCACGCCCGGCATTGTGGTATGCGGTGTTGATTGTTGGTGGGCGTGAGTCTCCACGCCCAGCATTATATCTGGTTACCAGGGATCGAACTCAGGACCTTGCGCTTGCAAGGCAGGCACCGAAACCACTGAGCTAACCCTCCGGCCCCTAAGGAAACTTCTATAGACAAACTCAAAGGGAGCTCTTGGCAGTTACACTTATAGCAGCTGAGAGAATTAATGCAGTTGTCCTGAACATTAATATTCATTTTAACTGTGGTATAGCTAAAGTAATAATGAATACATAAGCAAATATATTTTCCAAACTGTTTTTAAAAGAGAAAAGTGTCCAGCAATATATAATCTTGTAATATTTGTATTACAAGAAGTGCAAAGATAAAAGAATGGAAATGCTAAGCCTTTGGGGCCAGCCCAACTTTAATGATTAATATTTTCCCTCCAGCTAAATTTGACTTTAAAGAAATCCCTGCCCACTATATTGGGTTTGAAGGCTCGGAGGAGATAGGCACTAAGACTTTAATAATAATCCTATAATCATCTGTGGACAGAGGAAATTTTTCAAAACTGACATCTTTGGCATTAGGCATTCTGAATTCTGGATTGTGGAAGAAACACTGGGTAGCAACACTGGGGATTTTATCTTAAACGCTTTTGAAACCTTTTGACAAGTACTGTTTTGAGATATCTTCGTTACACAGATGAGGAAAAGTGTAGAGTGAATCTAGAATACTTGAGTTCAATATCTATCTGCCACCTACAAGCTGAATAAGAAGTTCCTTAATGTCCTGTATGACTCAAATTCGTCATCCATAAAATGAGAACATCACACCTATCTCTTGGGTCGGTTGTGATAATTAAACAAAATATTCTGTGCAGTGAACAGCAGAACAATCCATGACTGTGATTATTACCTCGTCATCTGTGCACAGATTCGATAATCTCAGTGCAATGATCTTTTAATGGATGAATGTGATGCTGACTGTGCCTTGTTTACTGAGTTCTCTTTATTGTATATGTCAGGTTTCATATGTGCATGTTGTAAAACGTGTACAATGGTTGACTCACATTCAGGGAAGTATTTGCATCAAAAATAGCTCCTCTGTCCCAGGACTGACACTATAAACCTAGACCTATGGTAACAAATCAGAGTTTACAGTATTTAAATTGGTTTAGAGATCATGGGGAATGTTTTATATTCTTCTCTAAAATTTCATCCTCTCACATGTTAAGGTGAAATAAAGTATCAACATTATCATTCTAACTTGTTTAAAGAATAATCCAATCTTGTTAGGATACAAGTAGAAAACTTTAATTTTTCTTCTCTCTTGCTTTAATGTATTTTATTTGATCTTAATCTTTTTTATTTCTTGGTGATATCTAGGACAGACAAATCCTTGATGGACTTATGATAATTTTCAATTAGAAGTAATCTAAATACATGTATGAGTTCCAAAACAGATTTCAATATGTTATAAATCCTACTTAATTTAAAATTCTTCCCTGTCTCAGCTCATGCTGATTTTGGACCTGTGGTCTCGCCTTGGTTGAAGGCCTATTTGTTCTTACCTCACATAAAAGAAATCTGAAATGAAGGAAAAAAGGGATCACAAGCAAGGTGTAACTTTCCTATGCATTCGTTTTTTATTTCTTTGGTCCTGCAGTTCCGTTTTCTCTTGGATATCACTGGCAGATAGGCTGCCACTGGCTGCTTTGGGACAGGAGCACAATGATTAAATTCCAGTGCATTTTTATTTTTGAAGAACTTGCAGGGACTTCTATAGCACCTGAGTTCCTGAAATGAATGATGACCTTTCTGTTTTACTTTCAGTTGTGCCCAACTGAGCTCCTGCATGTGGTGGGTATATCCCATGTTGAGTACCCACTAATTTTCTCTTGGCCGGTGGACTCATCTTCGTAGGTGGGCCCCAGTGCTGTGAATCCCAATTCTGCTGAAGCAAAATGCTGGGAGTGGTGGCTGCACTTGACTCCCTGTCTTTAGGAGCTCCTTCAGCTATCACTTGAACTCCAGCATCACCAAGGTGAGAGGCAGATGTCTGCTTCTATGTTCACATGTGACTGCAAAATGATGGCCTTCAGTGAAGACGGACTTCTCTTCACCTCATCATCGCACAGTAAACCAGGGAATGTCTGTGAGTTTTTGAATTTTACTAATTATGGACAGGAGAACAATCTCTGCATTGTTCTACCAAGCAACACAGCACTAAAAGAGACGCAAGAAGGAAGAAGATGGGAAAAACCAGAATCCAATCTATTAGTCTGTTAATAACTACACTACAGGACTGCTTTATTGCCAAGAAACTCTCTAAATTCATCATTGCTTTATACAGTTTGAAAGTGGAGACTTGGGAGTCAGAGATGGGAAGATCATGAGGCCACATGGGATTCACAGTGAGTTCAAAGGTAGCCTGGACTATGTAGTGAGACTTTGTCTTAAATAGAAATATAAATACATTTGTTTTTTAAAATCCTTCAAACCTGCACAAATTGGTTCTTCTTTAAAATGAATGTATTTCTATCACTTGTAGGTTACAAAGTTGCTAATTTAGCTAGAATTGTAAGAGGGCAGGGAATTTCAGTTTATCTGTAGGAAACGCTGGACAATTGAATTTCTTGTTCTTCTGTTTGGATTTTGAAAAAAGAGATTTCTAGAATTGCTGTAAACAGTTATTAATATATAGCAAGAATTTAATCTGTTATCTACTATTACATAAAATGGGACATCAGCATAAATGTTGATATGTACAAATACCTGTTTATTTTCTAAACTATTTTTATAAAGTGTTTAGTTGTGATAGGCACTTTGGGGAGGGGCAATGAATAAAATTATTTCCACAAAGCTTACATTTTAATAGAAGGAGGCAATGAATAAACAACAAAATAAGACAACAATGAAGAGAAAGAGATGATTTCTATGTAGAGGAACAAACCAGCGTATGTGAATCAAGAGCACAGAGAAATGTCACTATTTTAAGTGACAGAGGGACCCACTGACAAAGTGACATTTTGAGCTGAGAAATGTGTTAATTAAATTCAGTATTACAATCTCTAAAAGTTTAGTACTATATTTAACTCAAATAGGTAACTAAGGCATATAGTGAATGTAGAAAAATTACTTTAAATTCAATAAACTGATTCAAATTTTCAGGTTCAGTGTTGGGTTGTCTTGAAATTATTTCTCCCAGATTGTTTTCTATTACCTTTAAATTTAACCATAAAGTCATAGGAAACAAACAAAATACAGATTTTTTTTTTTTTTTTGGTCAGAGTGTACGTGGCTTTGAGTTCAAGTAGTCTTAATTCCTGGTTGAAACACTCTGAGCCTGGCTTTTACTGTTCACATTTCTATTCATATTCTAGTCTGAACTCCAATCAGAATGGCCCATTATGCTCTACTTACAACATTATTAGGCTTCTCTACCCTCAATCTCCAGACCTTTCCAAGCTCCTCTCATAAACCAGTTCTCAAGACTTCTGATCCACATGGTCAGGTATAGTTACAGCGATGACCCTACTTCCCCTAGTACCATATTAGTCAGTTTGGGGATGAAATACCTGACGTCCTCAACTTAGAGAAGAAAATGATTCATTTGGCTAATGATTTTGGTGAATTTAGTCCATGAGCTGCTGGCTCTAAGACAAAAGCATCATGGCAGAAGAGCCTGGTGAAACAAAGCTCTCACGTCATTGTGGCTAGGAATTTCTCACTTCATTGTGGCTAGGAAGGGAAATGCACCAGAGAGCAAGAGGCCAGGGATGAGAAAGAATAACCAAAGCCATGCCACTGTGATCCACACAGACTCACCCTTAAGGGTACCTCATTCAATCCTGTAGGCTTCTCTTAAACCAAGGGAGTGGACAGTCCCTTTTAACTGTCACACCACTCAATCCCTTTGGTGAGACAGAAAGGCTAGAGGGAGCTGGAATGGTAAATTTTCTCTACTGAAGTTATTATAAGGCTCTAACAAAGTCTTTTCCAGTGGAGAGTAGGTCTTTGGTATGAAGAATGTTTAAGTATTTGAAATGATCATTTCTTTTGCCTCCCTATGAGAGTCCAGATGGGATATTCTTTTGCTCTGTACTGTGAAAATTTGTTGAGCTCATTGAGATAAAACCTATGAACATATGGAGAAAGATCTTTTTTCAAAAAGTGATTATTTGCTAATAACAGGAACCCTCTTACAGATATACACAAATCACAATGGGAATAAGTGTTCAGAAAGAGAAAATGACCACATAACCAGTAACCTCATTACGAATCAGACCACTTATGGTCACTACTCTCTCCAAAGAATAGCATAGATTGCATTTTCTTTTTCTTGAATTTTATATAAATAAAACCTAACAGGAAAAGGTCTGTTATGTCTTGCTTTTTTCAGTCAA
Organism: Thryonomys swinderianus; assembly: GCA_004025085.1. Classification (NCBI taxonomy): domain Eukaryota; kingdom Metazoa; phylum Chordata; class Mammalia; order Rodentia; family Thryonomyidae; genus Thryonomys; species Thryonomys swinderianus. The sequence goes on from PVIC010015174.1 coordinate 16,734, forward strand.
AGTAATACCTGAAGATAAGCTATGGCATATAAAAGCATTTCATTCACCTTCACTACGGCATACAATTTCATTGTATGAATAGGACATCGTTTCCACTGTGATGAACATTTGCATTGTGTCGTTTTTCTACATTAAGGCTAGGGCTGCTACATACCAAAGCACATGTCTTTTCATGAGCATGTGCTGTTATTTCTGCTTAATGTGCACCCCAAAGTGTAATGTATATGTTTGCTGCTAGTAGATTCTGAGTGTTGAACAGAGTTCCAAAGTGACTATGGCACTTCAAACTCTCCAGGGCAATGTATGTGTGTTTGTCATGTCAAGTGCTCACTGACTCTTCATAGGGTCAGTTTTTAAGTTAGTTTCATGCTACAGACAAAGCAGTGGGTGTCATTTAAAGCCCATATTCTAACCGTAAAAATTACTTGCTTGGTAATCTTGAACTGCTAGTTTTATCTCTCTAGCACCTTAGTATTTGCAAAATTTCTGTAGATTCTCTAACTCCTCCTAGTTATTCTTTCATTTGCTGTAAAATTGGTAAGTGCACTGGTACAAACATTGTTTTGTTCTTTCTGGTACCTTGGACCATCAAGTTCTGCGTTTCTCTGCATTTCTTCAAAGTATTGTATCTATTTATGTAAATATTCACTTAATTAAGGCTGTTTTCATTATTTTCAAAGGATAAATTAATCTACCCTAAGCTACACTATCACACAAACAAATGGAAGTGGTCATTTTATTTGATGAATTATGATTTATATGTAAGGGCTTCCTAAAATAGAAAGCTTACTATTTTGTTCCTTCCTTATGAGGAAAATTCTATGCATAATAACCTTCCAACATGATGTCTCACTCTTGGAAGAATCAATATAGAATTAAGCTATTCTGAAATGTGTAAAACTTCCACTCTAAAAAGAGTATCAAGCACTTATTTATATAGCTTTTGGTATAACCTATTTTCTGAAGTGTTGAGGACCACACTTAAATTCCACATATACATCTGAATTGCTCTCCACTTAGTAGAAAGACAGATGGATAAATATGTTGACATTGTTTTGCTATCTACAAATACACCACTACATATATTTCTGGAAGTGCAGAAAAGAGCAGTGTCTACTGTCGTTTTATGAGCTGTAATATCTGCATTTGCATTGTGAACTCATGAGGGTGAAGAAGAAACTAAGCATCTGTAAATGTGCTTTAACCAGGAGGCTGTGAATTCAGAAAACAATAGTAACAACAAAAGTAAAATAAAGATAAAAGATGTAGCTGCTGTAGGATCATAACACTCACAGAAATAATGAGCAAAACAAAAACAGGCAATTCTTCATTAGGAAGAACATGCAAGGGAGTATTTCTTTTTCTAGGTTTTCATTTTTTCAAAGAATTTCTTTTGTATTTAAACAAATAAGATCTGCTAAAGGGTAGGAAATGTGTAATTATTAAAATCGCATGTCACACACCATTATTATACTGTTGAATTACAGTCAGATCCAGGAATTCCTGAAATTTTAAAATGCTCTATACTATGTGAATTAAACAATAACAATATCTATTTTTAGCTTCTGGAACCTTGAAAAAAGGGATACAATACAAAAAAAGCAGACGTAAGGATTTTGTGCTTCTTTTCCCCTCATCAAAGAAAAAATGCAGGACGCATCCTGTGAAGAACTCACGGGACTGCACATGCTGTTCTTTTGACCTCAATGTTCTTCTATTTGTCCTTCATCCAAAAAGTATCTGCTCCCTGTAGTAGATGCATTTCAAGGTACTGTTTTTTTCAGCACCTGTGTAATTGTGTCAGGAGTATCACACTGTGGACATGATAAAGCATAAAGGGCAGTTGATTACCATTGTCAAGGACTCGCTCAACCCTTTGTGTGTTCAGGAATGCTGTGTGCTTTGTGCTGCTCCAAGCAGCCAGTTCTGTTCAGTCCCAAGTTCCAGTGCTGCTGGTCACCACAAATGCAGGCTCTGAGTTCAGAGCGACGTCCACACCCACCATGTCACTAGGTTTCTGAGGTTCTCAGGCACTGTGCTACATATCGAGGTCTATGATGTGGTGCCAGAAGTGGAGGGGAAAGCTGCAAGGCCTTCAGAGTAGGAAACACATTCTCAGTCCCTTAGTGTAGAGCTGGAACATGTCAAGGTCAAAACCATTTTGGAATTTCAAAGCTATAGCTTCTTTGATTATTAAAAAAAAACCCACTGTTATTTCATAATACAGTATGTGCACCAAAAATAGATAAAATTAAAAGTGATTATTTATTGAGTGCATTGATTCTTATATCAGGCATGGTATATGTATTGCTATCATTATTAGTGTGTGTGTGTGTGTGTGTGTGTGTGTGTGTGTAGTTGCTATATAGTCCAGGTTACCTTCAAACTTATAATTCTCCTGCCTCAGCCTTCTTAGTACCTACATACCCTTACTAACCACCATTTTGTAGGTGAGATAAAAGAAACCTAGGAATGTTGTGAAAATTGTTTTAGGTCTTCTAAGGCAAACAAATTTGCTACTGTAAAAAAGTGCTACTACTGATGACCAAGTACATAGATGTTGGATTGAGTCCATCTCCTGATGGTGCAGGTTCCCAGCTTGGTTGGAGTAGTAGCCCCACCCCTCAAGAGAGTCTACATCAGCAGGACTCTGGAAGCACAGGCCTGGGATCAGGGCAGGCAACACAGCAAGCACCGCATGTTCTGGCTCCGATGGCTTGTGAGTGTGTTCTGGGCTGGCTTTCTTTCCAGCATTGCCAGCTCCTGGATCAGTAATTTTCTTTTTTCATGACACTCCTCTGTGTCTTGTGATCTTTTAATTTCAGGTACGCCATTACCTTTCCCTGTGACTAAACTTTAATCGGGGTTTTCCTTGCTCTCCCCAAAGGACACCTTAGTTTTGTGATATTCTCAGCAAGGCATGGAATTCTGAGGCTAGGTGTAAACAGGGTTGCCTCAGGTGTGATGCTGAGGATAATGAGCCTACTGACAATGACAGGACTTTTAACTGCTGACTTGTAGGTCTGAGCTGAACTCAGTCTCCAGAGAGGGGAGTGTCAACCTTTTCTCTCCATCAGAGCTTCGGCCTGAGTAAGGAAATAATTATATTCCCCCAGGTTTGGATAAGTAGATTTGAAGTTTCTTCCGGTTGTAGAAAAAAAGAAAAATGTTAGTTTCTAAGTTGCCAAGAACCGCATGAAGTTCTTCTCCTTCATATTTTTGCATATATTATTTGCTAGCCATTTTCCCAGTGCACAGATATTCCCATGGTAGAATCCCTAAGAACACCTTGGTGCTGTTTACCCTCTGTCCACAGTTTTGGGGTGCTCATGTATGTCGTCTGTACTGTTGGCAAACACAAACATGAATGGGACAGGCCCTTTCTCCAAGGTAAACCCCCGATCTGTTTGAGTAGCAACCTGTAAGCCTATTAGTAGCTAGGACAAATACCTGACTTCCTCTCAGTTAGAATTCTCGTAGTAAAAAAAGACAGATGTGCCCCAGGAGGTCCCTGATTTTCAATGGTTAGAAAAAATATTCTCCAGATAAAACAACAGACCTTGTGAAACACGAATTTCTTTTTTTTTTTTTTTTTTACTTTTTCTTCCTTTTAATATTTGGTAACATTACTTTAAAAGGGTAAACTCTGATTTTTATTATCTTAGAAAAAGATACTTTGGGGAATTTGATTTATTTTTTCAGTATACTAAAAATATTTTATACTATTTTAATTGATTTTATACATACATTATGATCACATTCAACATTGGGAATTTGTGCCTGTACATGACACATCTTAAGTCTCATTTTTTCTCCTTTCCCCACCCTCCTTACAACCCCCACCTGCTATATGCAAGCTTTGTTTCCCTTTTTTTTTAATTTTACCATCACAGTTTTTCTTTCCCTTACTTACTTTCCCCATTTCCTTTTTCCCTTTGAACATTTTCTTCCTATTTCACAATACCTATCATACATTCTGGACCTCATTTATATCTTCAGTTTTTTTGTACTAGAGAAATGGTATTTACACATCAGTGTCCTATTTATTTCATTTATGAATGATCTTTCTCATTTTTATTTGCTAAGTTTGATAACAGAATAGAGGCATAGATTCATTCCTGCTTACGTTCAATTGTTTTTAAGAAATGATGACATAATAGGAAGAGAATCAGGTTTATAATCAGCCACAGATGAAGTAACATGTGACTCCAATAATGCATTGTCCCTTATTTTACTATGGTCCCTAGGCTGAGCCACATTACTTTTGGAGTATTCCTCATAACATTAGTTAAAGTTCATACATTTCATGGAGGGGAGTCCTTTTTCCAGTACTGAGCCTGGCTGTTATATCTTTTGCTAAGCAATAATCCGTCCTGAAGTACAGCCATCAAAGCGGCTCTTCACCATCCTGTCTGGACACCAGGGTGAGACAGCCAGCTTTCCCCATGGTCGTTGACTACCTCAATCTTCCTTGGACCACGCTAGGCTCAGGATCATTTAATTTTCAAGCACTTCAAGAAAGAGAAAGTGGAATATCTGTCTCCTAAGAGTTGGTTCTAAAAAGAAAGAGACAGGGGAGGCAGAGACAGGAGGATTGCTGAGTTCGTGGCTTGCCTGGGCTCCATAGTGAGCTCAGGGCCAGCCTGAACTACAAAGCGAGACCCTGTTTCAAAAAAGAAAAAAAGAAAGAAAGAGACAGAGACAGAGATTACATGTTTGGATCAGCACAGCTCAGATGCCCCTCTGTTCATGTGTGGTGAAGGTGTGGTCACCAACTGGTGTTGCTCTGGGAGCCCACACAAGCTTTGGGAAACAGCAGGTCCCTAGGCTGTGCTGTGGAAGCCCATAACGGGGTCCCAGCCCCTGCCCCTCTCTCTTCCTCTGTCTCTTTTCTATCATGAACTGGAACACTTGCTCTGCCCTGTGCTTTTCTGCCATGATGTTTTGGCCTTGCCATGGCCCTGAAAGCAGCAGAGCCAGGCAGCGGTGGACAGAAAACTCTGAGAACATAAAAATAAGGAACTCTTTCCTCGTTTAATTTGCCTTCTCATATGTTTTGCCACAGTGGCAAAAGCATGATGTGCACAAGTCAGTGATTCTCACTCCTTAGCTAAGGAGCCCACCCACACCCACAAGTCTCCAGCTCTCACCGTGATCATGGCAACAAGTCTTTGGCCATCTTTAATTCATGTTAATGTGTCTCAGTCAGTTTTGTATGAAAAGATGGGCAACTTAACATATATAAGTTCAAGAATGTCAACAGATAAGAAACTGGAGATGAAAATTAGAGATGAAAATACATTTAAAAGTAATATTACCGGGGCCGAAGGGTTAGCTCAGTGGCTCCAGTGCCTGCCTCACAAGCACAAGGTCCTGAGTTCGATCCCTGGTAACCACATACAATGCTGGGCGTGGAGACTCACACCCACCAACAATCAGCACTGTATACCACAGTGCCGGGTGTGGTGGCTCATGCCTGTAATCCCAGCACTTGGGAGGCAGAGACAGGCAGATTGCTGAGTTCGAGGCTTGCCTGGGCTACATAGTGAGCTCAGAGCCAGCCTGAACTACAAAGCGAGACCCTGTCTCAAAAAAAAAAAAAAAAAAAAGTAATATTACCATTTACAGTTTAAAAGTAGAACTACATGTCACTGTGTAGGTATTTGACATAAAAATATATAAACAAATTAAGCAACTCGTAGGAGTTACAAGTGAGCATGAATCAGCCCTTTTTATGCAAGTGCTTTGGAATGAAACTCAATGGAAATTTAATACACACAATGACATTTAGCAGAGCATTTTGATGAGAGCATCGTATTTTCCTATCCTGTTTTTTCCCAAGTATTTCCTCTCCATTCAACAAAGTTTATCTTTGAAAAATCAGAAATTCGGGATACTTTATCATTTTTTTCTCCATGCATTCCCTATATTTTTTTTCTTTACTGAACTGATTTCAAATAAGACTGCTGTGGTTTTATATTTTAGATCTAAAACGTCCCACAAAAGTCTCATGTGTTTGGAAGGTGACCTGGTCAGGGGTGCTAGTCTCATTAATGGATAGTCCACTGATAAATTCATTGCTGACTGTGCTGTTCTGAGCCTGGCCAAAAGTCACGGGTCATCAAAGGTGTGACATGAAAAAATATATTCTCACCCCTCTTCTCCCCAACAGCCCTACTTTCTAGCCACCACAAGCTGCTTTCCTCTACAGGGCCCTTCTATGTGCTGTCTCTGCCTTGAAGCTGGTCAACCACAGATCGAACCTGTGAAAACAAATGAGCCAAAATAAGCTGTCTTCTTTTAAGTTGTGGGGTTTGGACATTTTGCCCCAGTGATGGGAAAGTAGGTAATCCAGTGGTTTTGTAAATTTACTTTTTTTGTTTGTTTGTTTTCATGCCGAAAGTGATGCCAGCCTCAACTTCCATTTTAGTGTGAGTACTTTACACTGAGGTAGAAAAATTCTATTATCTTATTCTTACAGCTATCCTAAGCAGACTGTGTTCTTGACTCCTGATATCTTCATTGGTGCTTCCATTTCTAAACTTCATTTGTCCCTGTCTCAAAGAAATTGCTTTTTAAAATCATGCAAATTATTCAAAGTTTTTCATTGTTTCCTAGAGTGGAGTACAGGGAAATATGGGACATGAACCGGGGCATAATGAGGAAGTAAAAACCACCAGGATTTTAAATGTTAAAATTCACAAAATATGCAAAATGCCTCGAGGCAATGTAATATCACTGTCTCACAGAAGGCAGAAAATTACTAAGAGAAATTTAAATGATGTGCTGGAGAAAGTCAACTGCATTTGGAATGGAGCTTTGGATTTTTATAGGAACTGAATACACATTTCAGTCATGAAAATGAAATGCTCTGAAATTGTTTCAGATTGAACTTTACATAGGGCAAGGAAGAAATTCCAATTAAATATATCACACCGAGTTTTTAATTTATAAAGTAAGACATGGGAATTTCTACAAAGGAAATGAAATGCAGTTTTCCTCTAGCACCTTTCCTTTCCTGGACTGTCAGAATTGGAGACTCTGATTATCCCCCCCCCTCCCCCCGCTTCCAGCCTGGAACGCACGATATGGATTTAACCTTCCCAGGCTTCCGGAGGGTGAGAAAGAGCTGCTGTCAATCAGGCAGACAGGAGCGCTCCTCGCTGGGCTCTGCTGGTGATGACCCTCGTCTGTGCCCAGGGACCGAAGTCACCCTTGTCCCCGTGCTGACTGCGCTTCTTGCGTCGTTTGCTTGTCTTGCTCTGAATCTCTCCTTCTGACTTCGTTGTGTTTTTGACTTGCTACTTTTCCCTCCTCAGGAACAGACATCGAAGAGTCAAACCGAACTCCGGTTCTTTTTCCCATTATTTGACAATTTGAACGTATCATCCTTGACCTTGGTTGAAAATCCAAAGTGTTAATAAGAGAGGCTAGGACTTTTCTGGGGAGTTCCACGGGACACTGGCTTGGGAGCTGGGCCCTGTGACTTCTGTTCAGAGGTAAAAACAAAACAAAACAAAACAAAACAAAACAAAACAAAACAAAACAAAACCCTAAAATAAACAAGGGTAAGTAAATCCTCAATCTGCAGACAAGAAAGCTTCACCATAACAAAGAGAATTCTATGAGGCTCACAGGTTTTCTTGACTGCAGTGACATAAACTTTATGTTCAATGATCTTCTACCTACAATAAATCTTAAGTGTTCTTTGTCCATTACTCTCTCAGCTTCATTCTTCCTCTTTGTCTCCACCAAACTCCACTTAGCAGCTCTGAATGTTGCTAGATTCTAATTGTCATGGATTTTTCTGATGATCATTTATTCAGACGACAGCCCCAAAATAACCTTCTTCACCTGTGAAACTCAACTGTACATTTTTCTTCAACTTTAAAGAGTGAAAATTTCTTTCCATTTTTCATTTGATTATACTTGTGTTTACTAGTATGCCTTTTTAGTGCATAGTGGTCATATTTTTCTTGTGATTTGGTGCATGTACTGAACCTGTTTTAATTATTTTTTAATCCTTTCCACTCCTCTTTCTCTCTCTCCCTCCATCTCTTGGTCCCTTTCCCACTTGCAAAAGACTTACCTTCCTATTTTATATTATCTACATTTTATTTTGCCTTTTATATTTTGAGTTTTTCATTTGAGAGAAAATGCACTTCAGCTTGTGCATCTGACTTACTTTACTTAATATTATTGTTTCAACAGATATTCATATTTCCACAAATGACTCATTTTTATCCTTCTTTATGACAGTGTAGTACTCCACTGTGTATAAATGCATTTTATTAATCCATTCATCTACTGATTAATAGATAGGCCACTTCAAAGTTTTGTCTTTTATGAAGTATGTCGCTGTTAACATAAGAATGTGTGGGTCACTGTAATATGATGACTGTAACTCCTTTGGGAAAATAACTAGAGGGGGAACAGCAAGGTCAAATGGAATTTCTAGTTTCAGTTTTTGAGGACTCTCCATATTAGTTTGCATTCCCACCAGCAGTACACCTCGACCCCCACACCCTGCAGCATTACCAACCTTTGTGATTATCTGATTTATTGCTGGTAGCCAGTCTTTCTGGGGTGAGTTGGAATCTCAGTGTGGCTTTGATTTATATTTCTGGGGTGTCCAGTGATGCTATGCATTCTTTCATTATTTATTGGCTATTTGCATGTGTTCTGAGAAGTGTCTCTTCATTTCAGTAAGATCTTGGCACTGCTTCCAAAAGGACTTGGCCTTTCTACATGCCTCCTCCTTCTTCCAGTCCTACAATTTCTCTTTGAGACTCAGGGTCCTCATGGATTATTTCTTGATGTGATAGTGAGAATTATAACAATGTATCAAGAATAATTGGACAACGGAGGAATTCATGTTATGTAATAAGTCTGGTAAGAGGTAACCTAGGATTGTCTAATGAACTGATGCCCTTACCACCCACTACTTTCCATGGTTCTTTCTCTTTTACACGAAGTATTTACCTTTGAATGGTTTTAGATCTGCAGAAAGCATACAAAGGTGGTACAGTGTGTGTCCATGGATCTTACATTTGGTTTACTGTTACTAATATTATCTGTGGCATTTGCATTTGTCACAATTAGTAAATAGCAATACATAGTTATTAACTATATTCTATATTTATTCTGAGTTTATTAATAGATTAATGGCCTTTTCTGTTCTAAGACTCTATCTAAGATACTACTGCATTACACTGGCTTATATTCAGCAGCCTCTTCAGCTATAGCAGTTTCTTACTTTTGTCTTGATCCAGAGAGTTTTAAGAAATACTGCTCAGGAATATTTTATTCTTCTCTTCTGCAATGTGTCTGATGCTTTTATCATTATCAGATTGGATTTATAAAATTTAGGAACAAGAAGTGAGAGATTGCATTGCATCTCATAGGACATGTGATCAAGTTAACATGACTTTCTGATGTTGACTCTCATCACCCAGTTAAGACAGCATTTGTCAGGTCTTTAAATGGAAAAATTAATCATCCTCCCTTTTTTATTGTTTTCTCCTTTCCCCTCTTTCTACACTGTACTCTTTGGAAGGAATTCATTAAGCAAATGCAACATGAAATGCGAGGAGTTAGGCCCACCTGGTGCAGACAGGGGAAGGGGAGAGAATCTGGGACTGTTCAGCTTAAAACACTAGCATATCACTGCTCGTCTATTTATTCAATCATTTCTTTATGTCTGTACTGACTCATAAGTAGTTATTTTGAACTTCGTGTTATAATCTAGAGGCACATAATTAAATTTTTGTTCCAATTCAAGGACACACCTCTTAGGGTGGGCAGCACTCTCACCCTTCGTACCCTCGTATCACTCACCCATGATCCAGGCGCTCCAAAAAGCCCCACCGATGAGCACACAGTTGCTGGGAGACGTGGAGATTCAAACCGTGACACAGTGATCATTTTAATCGTCACATATGCAGACCTAATAACCGCTAAACCTTAAAGAGTAAACAAAACCCAACCCGGAATGGAGTAGAGTGAAGGCAGATGAGAGGGAAGAGGAGGAGACAAGGCGAGCGAGTCGCTCTGCGTGGGCTCACGCAGCACCTTCGAATAGGGAAGAAGAACCCAGATTTTACTGTGGCTGCCTGGGGGAGAACTGGCAGGCTTTCAGGGCAAAGGTGAAGCGAAGTGACTGCGATGATCCAGACCTACCTGTCAGTGTGTGAGGGGTGGTTTCCGAGGCCGAGGACTGGGACTGAGAGAGCAGTGGGAGACTCCTGAAGGGCTCTGGTGAAAAAACGGGGATCACTTGTGACCAGCATCAGAGATCACTGTGGACTTAGGAAGTAGGAAGGGTTGTATCTTAGGGTGCTTCATGTATTGAATAAAAAACAGAGGACTTACTGGTGATATTGGTGAAATGAAATCTGGGTGTCTGTTACTGCCCAACAAACCAGAGGAAAAGAGTCTATTTTTGTCTGGCTCATAATTCTGGGGATTGAACTTGGCCTTGTGTGTGCTGAGCAGGTTCCACTGAGCTCCACCCCAGGCCCAGTCCAGGCTTTTGTGCATCACAGTCATTCAGATTGTGGCTGGAAGGTCAGCATAGAGAACCGCCTGGTCTCTGTCTCTGTCTCTGTCTCTGTCTCTGTCTCTGTCTCTGTCTCTGTCTCTGTCTCTGTCTCTGTCTCTCTCTTGCTGTCGTTCTTGGTTCTCCAACCTCTGTGCTGGTTCCCTGGGGCTTCCCACCCTGTGTCACATTTGGTTCAGGAACCAGCTTGCTGGGAAGCTGATGGTTTCCAAGAACCAGGGGGAAGATGCAAACTTTCCTCAACTGTACTCGGAAGTCACTCCTTGTTGTTTCCTCATCGTTCTGCTGGCGTCTGAGTCACAGCCAACCCAGACTGATGAGAAGGGAAATGAAACCTTTCTTACTGATGGAAGGAGTCTATCAACAACCGGGCTGAGAGGAATCACTGCACTCAATCTTTGAAAACTGCAGCTACCATAGAGTTCCATCCTTCATGCAAAATACATCACCCCAACAGCAACCTAACATGATCCTTGTACCATTAGGGAACCTGACTCAAGCTCAAAAGCCAGGATCTCAGCGGTTAAATCAGGTCTACTAGCCTCTGGCACACAAACTTGAACGCCTCTGGTGCTGTCTCTGAGGACCTGTGGACTAGAAAGCATACGTCACTGCACACGCATATCCAGTATAGAGCAGTGCAGTGGGTGTCCAGTGACCGTAATAGAAACACACTCACCAGGGAGGCAACTGCCTGTCACTGTTCCATGCTGGCTCTGGAATCTAGATGGGCACCATCTTTTCAAGTTAGCTTGTGCCTCCTCAGAGCTTTTCTTTGTGTCTTGATCATATACCAGGGCCTTGTTTCCATCTTCTGAGTTATCTCTGCTATTCTTAGTAAAGGTCTTTTGTGTTAGCAGTTATGACTTTCCTTTTCCTGACTTTTGTCTTTACAAGCTCCAGAGTCTGAGGTTTGAAACACCCCGTAACCTTTCTGCACCTTGCTTATTTCTAATCTATCTCATCGCAGAAAGGCTGCCTTCACAGCACCTGAGATGAGTCTCTTTTCCTCCTGGAAGTCTTTGTGAGGATGCTGAGGTAAGGCCTCAGGGTCCTTGAGAGCCTTTGGCTTAACTGAAAGGCTCTATGGTCTTTCTGTCAGGGTTTTTGGGCCTTTGTTGAAAAGTGTGAGGAAGTGATGCCTCAGGTCTTTCTGATAATCCCAGGGTACATTTCTGAATATTCTTCAACCTGTGACACTTTTTTTATTTTGAAAGGTTTTTGCTATTGACAGAATTTTTGCAAATTCTTAAATGTCTATTCAAAACCTAACTTATTTTTTTCTTTTTGTTCATTTGTTTAATTCTGTTCTTTCTCATTTTATTTTTCTAAATTTAATTTTATTTATCCTGTCCCCCCCACCCCACCCCTGAAACTCCTTCCCTTTCCTGCTGGGGAAAAATGAGAATTAAGACATGTCAGACACTGTTACAAATTTTCAATGTCACTTTTGGTCATGATGTGTATATAATAAAGTGTACCGAGAAAAATCAATTAAATTTTTTAAACAGCCTTGTTTCCCCTTCTTCCTTCTGTTTCCACTTTTAATTCTTTGCCTGGTAATCTTAGATGATAACATTCAGAAGGTAAGTTTTCTGTGGTTTTTCATAAGACAAATGTGCTGGACCTCATGACTGTATGGTGAGGCCTCTTTTCCTTTTTAAACAATTTTATTGGCACATGATTGCAGTTTACAATCACCGTGGGGAGAGGGTGCATGCACATAATTCAGCTTGTGTCTTTTGTAAATCATCTTCCCCTTTCTTTCTCCTCATTCTCTCCTCTCCTTCTCCTCCCTCTATTTTCATTCTTGTTGATATTATTACTCTCAGCTCACCTTTATGGGATATGACATTTGCATTCACTGAAGTTGCAAGATTCTTGTGCACATGGTATCTTTATTCTACTTCTTTTCCCCTTATTCTCTTGGATTCCTTCCAGTTTGGAAGAGATCCATCCCCCCTACAACCATTATGGGAATTCTTTCTTCAATCCTCTGGTATTTCCTTTCTTTCCTGGAAGGGTTCACTGGCAACCTGCTTGAGGCCTCAAAGATTTTGCTGATTTCTTTGGGATGCTTAGGCTTTTGTCACTAATTTCTGTAAGGTTCTTCTACCTTCTGCTTGATCCTAAGCTCAACATCACATGGCTTTGGTGTTTATTAAGCCACCCTACTTTCAGGTACCTGAAAGTGTCCACTGCCATAGAAAAGTAATAGATCAAATAATAATCAAATGCCTCTCATAGTTTCAGTGGCTCTGGGGTTTGGTAAGTGTTTGGCTAATTCTTTTACAAAGTTTGATCTGTTGCTATGAGACTGTAACAAAAATAGGAGCACTGGGGGATTTGTTCTTTGTCTGTCTGTCTGTCTATCTTTCCTTTGCAGTGTTAGGGCCTCTCCATGGATCTCTGTGTTTATAAATTGGGTTTCCCTACAACATGGTGGCCTCGGGCAGTTAGAATGACTACCTTGAGGTTGAAAGACCTAATGTAAGCACCTGAACAGGTAAGAAATAAGAATGGCCTGCCATCAGCTAGCCTTGGCATGCCCTGCATGGTACTTGCTATGTCTGGCTGGTTTTATATGCACTGTAAGTGGATAAAAGTTCAGTGTAAGAGAAATTTATTTCATCTCTTCAAGAAGAAGGGAAGAGGCATGAATGAATTTCATGTTGTACACCTGTGGTTGGCTTAAGAACCTTTTACCCCAGCCAGCAAAGAATGAGATGGTGGAATAAGAGTTAGAGGTAAATGTTAACTCAGTAAATACGAAATTTACCTCTTTTAACACTTAAAGTGTAATCCAGAGTCACTAAATACAAATGCGAAACCATTTCTACTTCCCAAGCTTGGACAGCAGTGGATAACAACAAAGGTAGCTTCTAGGACTGAAGGAGCTGTGGGGCTGGCTCCGTCTTCCCTGCCTGGAGTGCATGGAGGGCACTTCCAAGTACTTACCTGATGCCAAGAAATCCTCCTGTTGGCAGCTCTGGTGACGCAGTGCAGCTAGATCTTTCCTATGCAGAGGAACAACATTAATTGTGTGGAACAGGGCCCATTTGCCACAGTGACCTGGAGTTGAGGCTAACCGAGGCCACAACAGAAGAGATAAACTATCTGAACTTTTAAGCTTTTTCTTAGTACAAGATAGGTCTTCTGCAAGCTCCATAGCAGTCTTACTACTCAGCCAAAGCTCATGGGTAAAGGGAGGATACAGTGAGGATACAGAGGATGGAGTGATCAGCTGGAAAAAGAAAGCAAAGACCACTGTACCGCACACTAATTTTGTGTAACTCACCATGCTGCTTTCTCAGGAGCACATCAACTCTTCTACAAAACCCAGAGAAAATTGACTTTGAATTTACCTTTTGCTTAATATATTCTGAGCAACTGTGTTCGTGAGCGCGGGGTTATTACATTTCTGACTCCGAGTAACTCAAACATTAGAATAGATAAGGAAAGTGACAAACCTATTCTCATTCTAGCATTATTATAACTCTTTACTGTCAGGAAAGCCAGGCTGTTTGGCTTCCTTTCTGTAAGAAATTGTCAGTTGATAGGCAAAACTTCAAGAATAATTAAAGAAATAGGATATGTACACTCCCTTGGGAAAATCAATCTTTTGCAAATATATTTAAATGAATTCAGTATCCTTTCCTTTTAATAGTGCTTATCTGGGTGAAAACATTTATTTCAGATTTTGTTATGGCAGTCAGAAAACTGTGATGCCTCTTTAAAAATAAATTATAGTGTAAAAGTCACAGAGGAGGCTGATTGAAAAGGAAAAAGAATCCCAGGAACATTCCCCGTGAGTTTCCTGCTGTCTTATGTGCACTTAAAGTATGCCGGATAAATCTCAAAACACTTCCTGTTACCTAAGCCTATCTTGAAATGTCTTAGTAAATGTTTAATGCATCCCGATCTCTTATTCAGCATGCCAGGAGGATACAGATTTGTTTTTGGCAGGAGCTGGCATTGGCAAATGCCACAGGTTAGTTCAGCAGGTGCCGTGGCATCTGTGTAAATTGGAGGAGTGTGACAGTTGCCCAGGCATATTGACTGTTCTCTTTGGGAAACGGCTTTGGTGCTTGGATTAAGGGAGAAATAAATGTCAGTTCAGCCATTTACTTTTTACCCCAGGAATACCTGGAAAGTTGTGTTTGTAAATATGAATACATTGTTTTGAGAATTCTCAAGTCAATGGTGTTTGTGTTTAGGCCCACAGATGTGCAGAACTGCCCGGAGGACAGATGGGGAGAGGGAGACCAGTCACTGGTCCCCTCAGAAGCATTGCCATGCGATTACTGAGTGCTATGGGCACTTCCTTTGCAAGTTGTTTGGTTTCCCTTCGCAGCAATAGCCAGTGGGAGATTTGGCCACCACACTTTCCTTGCCATGGTGTCCAGCTAGACGTCGCCCCACAGTGATTCGTTAGGAGGCCTCTAACTTCCTCAGTGAGGAATCCATGGGTGAGGCCGAACGATTTCCAAAGTCTTGTATATGAACTTCTCTTGGGTTCCCGCCATACATGGAAGAAATAGAGACAGATGCCAGGAGGGTCTCAGTCTTGTGCCCCTTTCACAGTAGGCTGTCCTGTCTTCCAGATCCAGGATGTCATTTTACTTTTGCTTTTAATATTTCCTCTTTTGTTGAGCCCAAATTTGCTCTGCAGAGCCACTTTCTCTCTTACTTTCACTTTTCAAATAATTCTGGGCACCATTTTTGGGTTTTCTTGTTTGATTCTTTGCTGGAGATGAGAAGACCCTGAAACCACATGGCAAGAACCCCTGAAACCTGGCAGCATTTAACTGGCAAGGCCTTTCTAAAGAAAAGCTACCACATAACAACATTTGCTGAAGTGATGGACTAATGCATAACACATATGACTTCCAAAGTAATTGGAATAATTCCAACATGTATGCTTCTTAAAAATTAACAGTGCCCGTGTGGAGATCTCTCAGAAATCTAGGACTAGGGGTCCCATTCGACCCGGCTATCCCCCTGCTAGGAATATACCCAAAAGAATTTTAAAACTCACATTGGAAAGACAGATGTACACCCTTGTTCATAGCAGCTCAGTTCGTGATACCTCAATCTTGGAAACAACCCAAATGTCCATCAACTGGAGAGTGGATAAAGAAGATGTGGTTTTTTTTTTTACAAAATGGAGTATTACTCTGCCATAAACAATGACAAGATTGATCCATTTAGGTGCAAATGGAGACACCTGGAGGATATACTAATAAGTGAAATCAATAGATCACAGATAGACAATTCCCAGATCTTCTCTTTGGCATGAACACCTGTAGATGCAAATGAGTTCTAAAAAGTAGGACAGCTTTTATAGTGGAAAATTTCTATAGGAAACTTGGTGTGGGAATGTGATGAGGGGAAGGAATAAATATGATACAGAAAGGAAATAAATGAGCATGTATAAGGGGGTGAAGAGGAGGGTGGGTAGGTATATGGGAAAAAATGAGAATTAACTTATGTCGTATACTGGTACAAATTCCCCAATGTTATACGTGATTTTGAGATATGTATATAAATTGTACCAATAAAGAATTCAATTTAAAAAAAATTAACAATGGCACCTTGAAATGTTGAGTCAGGAGAATTGCAAGTTCAAGACCAGACTGAGCAACTTAATGACATACGGAGATTAATACTCTTTCACAAACATAATTAAAAATAAAAATGATTTTGGTGGTATCTCAATATAGTCTTGTTTCAGTCCCTAGTACTGAGAGAAAAGAGAGAGAATGAGAAAGAATGAATACTAGGTCATGCAAAGATTTAACTAGAATATGTATTTTTCTCTTAAATGTCTGTGAAATAAGCTGACTCATGCTAATTTAAGTAGAAGGGAGAAGTTTCTTAGAAATCTGTTATGTCCAATGGAATCCAAGGAAACCATCAGCTTTTTTTTTTTTTTTTTTTTTTTTTTGAGACAGGGTCTCGCTTTGTAGCTCAGGCTGGCTCTGAGCTCACTATGTAGCCCAGGCAAGCCTGGAACTCAGCAATCCTCCTGTCTCTGCCTCCCGAGTGCTGGGATTACAGGCGTGAGCCACCACGTCTGGCACTGTGGTATGTGGTTTTGATTGCTGGTGGGCGTGAGTCTTCACACCCAGCATTGTATATGGTTACTGGGGATCGAACCCAGGACCTTACGCTTGCGAGGCAGGCGCCGGAACCAGTGAGCTAACCCTCCAGCCCCAACCATCAGCTTTTGAAATTAGGAAATTAAAAATAAAAGACTTAGAAGCAGGAAATCACGCTTAATTTTTCAAATTTGTATATTTAATAACACTTCATACACAATTTAAAGTGTATCATCTTTTTCAAATTCTAAGTTTCTCATGAAGAGCACCGGATTGGCCTGGCTTACTCTGGCGTGGGTCCCTTCTTGTCTCTGTGGTCTGGAAAGTATCAGATGGTTTTGTGCCTGTAAGAGGCTCCCCTCCCACCTTAGTGCCTTTCCCATCAAGACATGATATCTAGAAGACAAAATACCTAGAACTTGCAATCTAAAGGCTAGAGGTTTGACTTGTAGTTTCAGAATTTTATTTCTTGTCAGCTTCAAGGGAAGAAGAAGATGACAGAAGGACGGGGCAGAGGAAAAGCTGTGCACTTTATGGTGAGTATTGAGACAGAGATCTCAAGAAGGAGCCAGGGAGGGAGGGAGACCCTTCCAGGTCACCCCCTGACTCCCCTCTTCCTCACTGGATCCCTTCTCTACTGGCATGTTCAGGTATATTCTCTGCAGCACCTTTGCAATGATACAATTACCTTCCAAACACAGAGACTTCGGGGGTCATTTTAGATCTAGATCATAACACCTGCCGCTTATATTAAATGAGAGAAAATCACCATGAACAGGAACTGAGCATACCAATCAGGTACCTAATGCAAAGATGATTGCTGTGAGTCTAGACCCAGGAAACCACGTACAGCTGCTGACCTGAAGGCTGATGTGAAAGATGTAGCTTCTGGCCCGTATTCTTGGATGTACTACCTGACTTCCTGTCCTGTTCTCCACAGGCTCCAGGTTCTGTGTACTGTATCCCCAGAGCAGGATTGTATTGCTTACAACCGAAAGAATCTTTTCCCCTTTGTAGATTTTGTTATTTGGGGTTTTAAAATTTATTGGTACATTTTATATGTACATTATGATCATAATCATAATTGAGAATTTGTACTAGTACATGACACATCTTAATTCTCACTTTTTCCCATTCCTTATCCTTCCCTACAACCCCATTTAGAAAGTGAAACCAGAAAAATTTATCTTAAGCTACAAACCCAAAATATAATCAGAGGACAGACTCTATCTTTGCCTCTTGACTTTGACTTTGACGTCTGCATTATCTCTGGGGCAACTTTGGGGTAAGATCTCACTTTTGTAACCCTTCTCTGATAATCTATAAAGCTAGGCTTATTTTGGAAATTGAGAAACATTGTACTTTGCTTCTACCCAGCTTTGTTTGCTCTGTAAAGACAGCTACTTAATTTTTGTTTGTTTGTTTGCTTCTGTTCATTTCCATTTCCTAGACTGTATGGACTCAGATTCAAAAAATCAATGCTATTGCAGAAACAAACTCTTAATTTCAGTCTTGGCCTTAGAGTTTCTGTTTCTTATCAGTAGACTTGAGCGTAGGTGTTCCATCAACTTAATGGCTTCTATCTTGTCCTGTGACTCAGGGCCATTTGAAATACTTGCCTGGTAGTATATCATTTGAAGTTCTTGGCTGTAAGCAATAGAAACTAACTCTGGCTTAAGCAAAAAGGAAATTTATTTTATGGATATTGGAGAGTTCACTGGTTCTATTAGAAGGTGGACATATCAGATTTAGAATCTAACAGCACAGCAAGAGGTAATTCACTATATTATCTGAGCATTGTCAGCTGTTCATAGAAATGACCTCCATCCATTTTCCCCCTCTGTCTTTTTCTTACTGTACTCAACATTAAGGTTCCCACAGAAAGAATATGGCCCTGTGTTAGTTGTATGAGCTCCTCGTGAGCCAGGCAAGCAGACCCCTCTGTGTGGGACACAAGTGGAGATGAAGAAGAAGAAGAAGAAGAAGAAGAAGAAGAAGAAGAAGAAGAAGAAGAAGAAGAAGAAGAAGAGGAAGAGGAAGAGGAAGAGGAAGAGGAAGAGGAAGAGGAAGAGGAAGAGGAAGAGGAAGAGGAAGAGGAAGAAGAAGAAGAAGAAGAAGAAGAAGAAGAAGAAGAAGAAGAAGAAGAAGAAGAAGAAGATCGGAA
>PVIC010015175.1:0-36166 GCA_004025085.1 Thryonomys swinderianus
GAATAAAGTCACGATGGCTTATCCAGCATAATCTGCATAATTACTATTTATTTAATTGGGTAATGTCCTAATTTAGCTAGCATAACCCTGATAAAACATATTACTCAATAAAGAATAACCTCTAGGACTGAGGTAACAGCACAGATAAAATTACTTTTATATTTCTGTAGAGGTATACAACAGTGGCCCAACATGGTGGCACATCCCTGTAACCCTAACACTCCACTCAGAAGGATGGGGCTGGAGGATCATTCCAAGTTCAAGGCCAGCTAGGCTACAGGGTGAGACTAGTTCAAGGCTAGTGAGTTCAAGGCCAGCCTGAACCACATGGCAAGACCATGTTCCCCAAAAAAATAACCAAAAAGAAACATATAATGCAGCTACATAACAGTCTTATTGAATGGCTGAGGTGTTCCGCAAATATCCTATATTTACTTTACTTATAAATTTGATGCATTTTTTTGAAATTTCCAAGGAGAGGTGAAAAGTAAATCCTCTGTTTTAAAATAGGTATGAATAAGTGAACCGTACATTTCTTCCTCAAAAATAAACTTTCATTAAATTAACAAACTTTACAAAGCACCTACTATAGACAAATTTACATTAGACAGTAACAACTCATTAAATTTCTTTTTTTCCCCATGATCAACTTACATCTGTATTATCATTTTTTAAATTGATTTTATTGTTTTGATTTTTTTTTTAAGTTTTTTGAGACAGTGTCTCGCTTTGTAGTTCAGGCTGGCCCTGAGCTCACTCTGTAGCAGGCTGGCTTCAAACTCATGGCAATCCTCCTGTCTCTGCCTCCCAAGTGCAGGGGTTACAGGCACCAAACCTGTCCTATTGGTACATTTTACACATACATCTGATCACAATCAACATTGAGAGTTTGTACCATTACCTGACGAAACTTCTCATTTTTCCCCCATCCCCCAAGTTCCCCACTCCCTATTTACATATGCTTTGTTTCCTTTTTGTTAATCATCAAATTTTTTCTTTCCCTTTTTTTACTCACCTCCATCCCCTTTTTCCCTTTGAATATTTTACTATTTCACAATACCTATCATAAAGTTTAGAACTCACTGACACCTTTAGTTCCTCATACCATAGAAAAGATATGGTATTTACACATCTGTGTCCTATTTATCTACAAATTTTGATGTTATTAAGCAACCATGGTAGCATATGCCTGTAACCCCATCACTCCGGGAGACCGGAGGCAGGTGGAAAACCACCCTAGGCAACTTAGTAACTTATCAAGACCCTGTCTCAAAACAAAAACTGCTCCTTGTGAAGGGTCTCAGTTCAATCCCAGTACGACCCAAAAAAAAAAAAAAATCAGTGTTATTTCTAGACCCAGCAGCTTGGCCCTGAAGAACCAGCACTCAGGAGGCGAAATCGGTGGACAGGAGTTACAGACCAGGCTGAAACTGCTTCAGGAAACACACGCCGTCCTGATAGAAGGAGTGCTAGAGAAGACAAAAGTGTCTTTCCTCCTCTGGCTCAATGGCTGCCAGGATTAGTGACTGGCAGAGTACCAGGTACACAAGGTGGTGAAGCCCGCAGAGCTTTCAGGACAGAGACCCCTATGGAACAATCCACCATCACAGCATTGGCTTCACAGCACTTTACACTTATATACAAGCCAGTCTTTACAGATCCGATCAACAGCCCTCTGCGCCACACATATTAAGGAGAAAGTGTAGACAGCCTCATTTAGAAGACAGGGGGAACTATGGCATTACTAAAAACTGTAAGAGAAAAAAAACAACAAAAAAGAGGTCCTTACTCTCCCTTGTTGGTTGGAACACTCCACGCAGCTGACCTGGATGTTCCCATGCTTAGCACCAGGAATGATCTGCACACATTCAAAGTCACTTGCCAAAATAACAATGTCACAGCCGGATCCATAGGCCTAAAAGAAAGGATTTAAGCATAGTCAGACAGGCAGCTTTTGAATTATTATGCAATACTTTATCTTAGATTCTGTTGCCCTTGTAAAATATACACTGCCAAGTTTTGTAAGGTAGTACATTATCAATCTCCAAGTAAAAACACTGAGTCACATCAAAAAGCAATCTGATTCCATTCCATGTATGATCATTCAGCAACTTCTACTAACAAGAAATAAGCTCTCCAGTTTTTAAACACTGCAGCCAGAATTTTTTCCCTTATTTATTGCTCTAGTATGATAAAGGTGTAATTAAGACAGATTTCTGCTTATCTAATCAAGGTCTGATGAGTTGTGCATTAACAGTATAAAAGCTAATATATAGTATACGGTCTTGAAACAGTTTTAAAGCTTCTGTGTAATCGGTACAAAAAGTGTGTGAAAATTTTGTTTTTTATAGGGACTTGTGTGTGTTTGCTTTCTTTTTTTTTTTAAAGTTTTATTTTCTTTTGGCCCAAGACTTGGAAGGAGCTCCAGGGGGGCAGAAAAGCTGCCCAGTGGCTGGAGGGAGAGGTTTAGGCTGAAGTCTAAAGTCAGGCGAGAGGAGCCCCTGTGACGCTGCTGGGCTCCAGGCCCTCCTAGTGGTGCTTGCGCGAGCCCAGCCCGGGGGCCGCCAGCAGGCAGAGCCTAGTGAGGCGGCCACCTGTCTTCCTGATGAGCTTCACTCATCTGGAAAGTGTTCCGCAGGAAACCGCAGAGAAGGGGTCCGTCCTGGCAGACACCATGGCATGAAGATCCAGAAGAGCTTGGTTCAGGTTCTCCCCCAGGCTCAGGGCAGCTTCCACAGCATCCAGGGTTTTATCCCACTCATCTTCAGGTTTCTGCTCATCTTGGAAGACAGCTTGGCCTCTGCACTGGTTCTGGATCTTCAGGAGACGCTTGGTGCCCTCATCTTTCTCCTTGGCCAGCTGGGGAAGAAATGGCCCATGCCTGCCAGAATTACAGCATCAGTCGAGGTAGCAGCCCAGAGAGAGGTAGGTGTAGGAGGCCCGCAGGTGCAGGTTCCCAGGCAGCTGATGGCAGCCTCCACCTCAGCAGAACAATTCTGACAAATCTGAGGCATCAGGGCTGGTCAGCAATAAGAACCAATAAGGAGGGAGTCCTAGGGTCTGCTCCATCCAAACTCTGTTCAAGCAAGAGACAGATCCACAGGCCCTTGGACGGGAAGTTCCTTAACAAGCTTTTAAGGGTATAATTTTAGGTTTAACATGTAATCTTTACACAATTCACTTTGTGATATAACAAGGCCAAAAATAACTTTCTGTGTAAGTGAAAAGGGTATTTTTCACATATAAGAATGGGATGCTATTTTCAAAAGAACTTTATCATTAAGCAACTAAAAACAATAATTAGCCCTTAATTAGGGTGTGAGACTACCCTTGCTAGTGGTACAGGATACAACTGCGTGCGTGATTCCCGCACTCACACCCCACCATCCAGATAATTTACAGTTTAGTAAACTGATCAAGTACTAGTGATTTTAAAATTAAGTCTATCCAAAATGTATTATTTGGTGTGGTCATCTCACGTGCTTCTGTCTCCTACAAAAAGCTAAACATTTCAGCAGTAGTGAAATGAGAAGTTACATCTTCCTGCTGATACATGCATGCTCTGGGACCCAGAAGAGTGTCATAACACTACAGGGGAACACATAAAACTGAAATTCATAATAAATCAATAAAACACACATGGCACCCCTGACCCTGCAGGTCATGACTCATCCTGTTAGGCTTCATACTATCTGAAAATAAGGAGGCATAAGTGCATTCACCGGGTTGGAGCCAGGCTTAAGAAAGATCAAGGCAGAAATCAGACATGGCTTTCCAGCGCAGGTCCACAGACTACAGTGCAAACTGATGCACCATTTGAGGCAGGACGGCAGGTGTGAGGGCAGTGGCCGACCTAAGGCCAGCCCCCGCCAGGTAAGCCTGTGGTCCTCACTGCAGCCTGCCTGCACCGCCCACCCAACCACACCAGGCACCCAGAAGGAAGGAAGCTGACCCTGCGTGCTTTAAAGAATACATTTTAAAATAAACTGACTTATTAAAATTCTGGGCAAAGAAAACTCTGTGGCCTAAGAAAAAACTATACAGAACTGTTGTAGAAACTCCCTCATTCAACATGCACTGAGTAGAAACATATATTTCTGGTATTACCACACTTCTTGGTATATGCTACTCCTATTTGGCAATTTTGTGAATTATATGACTAAAGGCCAGACCGTGGGCCAGTTTCTTCCAAACTATCATTCTGAAATACTCAAAACCCAGAAACCTACTTTTTCAAGGAAGCACTTCCTTTAAAGCAACATAAACATAGAATTTGAGGTAGAACTTTTTCCCATTATTTTCACACCTTAAGCAATGTAACTTGTACAAAATAGGGAGCTCCAATAAGCAGCGTTGACATGTAATGACAGCCAATCACTGACTTTTGTCCTACACTGGCCCCCATAGCCTACGGCTACTAAGGAAAGAGGGATGAGGGAGAATGAGGACCACAGAGGAACACACATATTATTTCCAGTGGTTATTAATACTTCCACAGCTACCAAAATCCAGCTGTAATTACTGTAAGCTTCATTACTATAAACCTCAGTTGTGCCTCTGAAGTATCAAACAGTTCAAACCAGAAAAGCAAACTAATTTTAAGCAACAGGAACAAAAACACAAGAGAGCGTGCCTTCTTATATTCTTACAGAAAAGCCAGATTTACAGTACTATGTGTTTAGGAAAGCTATACTGAAAGAGAATATTAAGTACAGACGGGGGAAATCTCTCTGTCACTACACTAATTTAGATAATCTTCCCCTCACACATTTCCCAATTTCCTACATGACCTGCACATTATCTTACCAAAGTGGACTGCCGGGAAAGCACAAGCTGGATCTAGTTCGAAATCAAGCATTTTCAATTCCTGTTCTGTCGCACTCCGTGATCTTGAGTAAAATACTTATGTGCTCTGAGCATTGGCCCCAGTATAAGAAATAATATTTATAAGAAATAATATTTATCTGTTACAATAATTAAAAATTAAAATAGAAAGTTCATTTGCATGTTGATAAACACCCTACACTAATTTAGAATCACAACAGTGCATTACATCCTCACCTGGCAGGAGCAGAGGAATCAGAGCCACAGATGTGGTCAGCATCAGTCTAATGGGGAAGGACTGGGGCCTCACTCACTGGTCACACTGACTAACCAACTGCATGTCAGACATCTCCATAAAATACTAAAGCCAAAAGAGGGACTAAGGGGAGTCCCGTCACCCCTCCTTCATCTTTCCAACAAACCTGTAAGGTAGACAGTATCATCACATAAAGAGTCAACTCCGCTACTATGCCCAAGATTCCATGTCAGTAAGCAAAGCATGCAAACTCGCACCTCTGTAACCCTTACACTCATTTCCCTACACTCCATGTCTAAAGAACAGAGGAGGGAGCTTGAAGCAAGAAGAGTGTTTGTTCCCCCTTTGTTTGTGACACCCTTGAAAGGAACGTGGAGTGGCAGTGAGGAGGGGCACAAAGCTATGACCTTGCACGAACAGGTCCCCAGCTCTCGGGAACAAGGGGAAAACACCCCAGAAGCCCACTGCACCCTGGCCTCTCTAACACCAGCCACGGCCTGCAGCGGCAACTACACACAGACACGCTCACTGCCCAGCCCCGGGACAGCGCATGGTCTTTCCTGGGTGTCCAGGCCACCTCAGCTCTGCCACAGGATGTTACACCCCTTAGCTGCAGGCAATCTGGCTATTTTTCCCATCCTATAATAGTTCTCAGATCTGGCTGCACCAGAATTAACTTAGAAACATGTTAAAAATACAGATTGTTGGGCTGGGATTTAGCTCAGTGGTCCCAGCCTCTGCCTGGCAAGTGTAAGGTCCTCAGTTTGATCCCCCATTACCACACATCACAATGCCAGGTTGGTGGCTCACGTCTGTAATCCCAGCACTCAGGAGGCAGAGGCAGGAGGATTGCTGTGTGTTCAAGGCTAGCCTGGGCTACACAGTGAGTTCACGGCCAGCCTGAACTACAAAGTGAGACTCTGTCTCAAAAAAACTAAAAAAAAAAAAAAAAACCAGATTGTTCAATCCTACCCCCAACTTACTAAATCAGAATCTTCATGGATAAAAGAATTTGGCAACATCTACAAAAATTTTAAATACAATATACCCTTTGCTCAAACAATCCCCTCCCTATTCTGCCTTATAAGTATACTTACAAAGTTTGCCAAAATATAAGGATACTCACTTCCCCATTATTCAAAGCTCTAAAAACTGAAAATAAATCTATGACCAATTAGTAAGGGAACTGTTAAGTTACAGAAAATCCACACACTAGGATACTATGCAACTACTAAAAGTTTAGTCTAAATGCTCTCAAATCCTATGCAACTACTAAAAGTTTAGTCTAAATGCTCTCAAATCCCCTATCAATCAGTAACTCCCATGAAAACAAAGCAACTATGCTCTCACCTACCACTGGGTACCTGGGTGCTAGGCAAATGAAGTAGCTCATATACCCACACAGCAATGCACTAACTCTCCCGGGGGCTGGAGACAGAGGCTTGCTCAAGGGCAGCATACCTTTCAGGAAAGGAGTCAGTTGGTCCCCAGGTTCCTCCTCCCTTATGGTCTCTGCAGAACCAGCCCTTCCCAAAGCACTACCCTGCAGTGTCTACACCTCATCAGAATGAGCTGTAGATGTCACACTGAATCAAGCATAGGCCTTGGCCTCAACACTCCCAGGAGGCCCAACAGAAGAACAGTCTTAGAAAAACACCCTTTCCTTCTGTTCATGGTGGAAGATTTCTGTTATGGAAAGACTAAACTGTTCCTATGATCATAATAATAACCAGCTAACAACTCATAACTAAGAGATAATATGGTAGTGAAAACTCTAGTGAGATAAAAAGACACTTTTTTTTTTTTTTGCTTTTGAGACAGGGTCTCACTTTGTAGTTCAGCCTGGCCCTGAGCTCACTATGGTGCCCAGGCAAGCCGCCGCGAACTCAGCAATCCTCCTGTCTCTGCCTCCCAAGTGCTGGGATGACAGGCGTGAGCCACCACGTCCGGCATTGTGGTATGCGGTGTTGATTGTTGGTGGGCATGTCTCCACGCCCAGCATTCTATGTGGTTACCGGGGATCGAACTCAGGACCTTGCGCTTGCGAGACAGGCGCCGGAACCACTGAGCTAACCCTCCGGCCCAAAAGACACTTTTTCAAAATTACTAACCCAAGCTTATTCCAATCTTATTTTTGGGAACCAAATCCATCCTGTGAGGAAAGAGAAAAGCATTCTGCTCTACTCTGCATTGAAACTAACAGAGCATTCAATCTATAGTCTGCTGGGCTGACGTCACAGATGGAGATGGCCTCAGAACTGGAAATGAATTCACAGCCATGTGAACATGCTTGTTTTTGCCAAGTCCACAGTAATTCATTAATCTGTTTAAGAGAATTTTCTCCTTAGACAAAGTGCACAGTGGGTCATGTTAGCCCATGGTAATTACGTAAGAGCTAAAACCCTGAGTATCTTGTTACCAAATTTCCTTTGGATGTTTCGTTGTGATACCCTAGATGTCATCAGAAGAGCCTTGCCAACCAGTTGAGGGAAAGAACAAAGTGAGCCTCTTCTTTGCCTTAAGAAAGACTTTAACTACAAAGCAAGACCCTGTCTCAAAAAAATAAAAATAAAAAAGAAAGGCTTAAAACATAATATCTTACAAAAGTATTCCGAAGCGGCACACTAAATGCCCAACATCACGGTCCTGCTGGCTCCTACAGAGGTTCGTCACAACGAACAGCGACAAAAGGCTGCCTTGCTCGGCCCTCACTTCAGTTACACACATCTGCCTTCACTGTTGCTCTCAGGAAAAACCCGTGCTCTGACCCTACAGTGTTCTTACTTCCTAGATTTTCCTTATGTCTCTGATAAACTAGTGTTCAGTAAAATATTTAAATCTTGCACCAACATGACGTTCTATAGGAAGATACAGAGGAGGCACGCGGTCCTGGGTCCCACGTGCACAGTGGGGACACTCTGGGACATGCACCATCAGGCAACCTCATCACTGCACCAAAAACTAGACTGGACAAGGCAGGATGTCTAGCTTTCCCACAGGATTACAGACTCATATTCTGAAACCAGTTACCTTAAGAGATCAAAGTTGACCCACAGGGAAAGCCTCTTACAACCAAGAAAACAGGGCCAGTGAGTGACGTGGCTCAGTGGTACTGCACCTACCTTGCAAGCACAAGGGCCCAAATTCAATCCCCAGTACTACCAACAAAACAAAACAAGAAAACAAAGCACAGGGTGACAAAAATTTCCCAAGAAATCAAGTAAGCAATATCATACTAGCTACTCAGAAAACTAAAGTAGAAGGGTCCCTTGAGCCCAGGACTTTGAGGCCAGCCTGGGCAATGTAAGTCAGATCCTATCTCCATAAAAAATAAATATGGCCCAGGTATGAGGTGGATGCCTATAATCCTAACGGTTGGGAGATTGAGACAGGAAAGTCACTGGGAGGCCAGCCTAGGACTACACAGTGAGTTCAAGATCAGCCACAGCAAGACCCTTATCTCTAAAGAAGTTAATTAACTTAATAAAATAAAAAAGACAACTAGATTTCCTTATAGAATGCATCCTTAATTAAGCTAAAATTTTCCTGTATCACTTATCCACTAAAACCACTTACAGGCCAGGGATTTAGCTCAGTGGTTCTAGCATCTACCTCAAAAGCGCAAGGTCCTGAGTCCAAACCCAGGAACCACACACCACAATGTCGGGTGTGGCGGCTCATGCCTGTAATCCCAGCACTTGGAAGGCAGAGGCAGAAGGACTGCTCTGAGTTTGAGGCTAGCCTGGGGTACCTACGTAGTGAGCTCAAGGCCAGCCTGAAACACAAAGTGAAAAAATAAAAGTCACTTAAAATGTTTAATTTTAATGTTATCATTAATAAGATTTTTATAGAGAAAATAACATCAAATATTTTATTCTCTAATCCAGTAAAACCTGGTCCCTACTGTTTTACTTTGTATTTTTATCAAAAGGTAAGAATCTCTCCATATATTTATCAACCATTTCTGTTTATTTCCCTGTGAACTCACTATTAATGTTATCGGCCCATTTACCTTTCTCCAAGTTTCTAACGGCCAATTCTCACCATTGTCAACTACTGCACCACCACCAGCACTTACAAAATAAACTCCATCACACAGCTACACGATCACATTACAGTCAGACAAATGCTCAGGGACAGCATGTGAGTAAGTCTTCTTTTCACATGACTAAGAACACGCTTTTCTAGTGTGAGTCCACTGCAGAGCACTAAACAAGCAAAATGAACAAATGAGAAAAAAAAGAAATAGAAGGCACACATTTTGGAGGAAAAGTTAACCTAAATCAACAGTGAGTGAAGCCATGTTAGGAACTGTCTAATAAGGTCTGTGTTGTAACCCAGAGGAACAGTTCCTTTTAGAAACAGCTGACATCAGGAAATTAACACAATACTTATAAGGAGCAAAGCTCGACTGTATGTTAAGGTACGAGTACAAATAGAGTGTAAAAATAAAACCCAGTGGAAAAAAACGATCTGGACACATGAATTAAAAGACTCTGAACAGTTTAAGTTGATTCAAGAAATCTATTCCAATCATAACACTGGACATGCAAACAAAGATGTTTACTGAAGCATTAGGTAAAATAACAAGAAATGAAAATGACCTGAAAAGCCCGAATAGAAAAGTAGGCTTTACCATAACAGGTAAATTGTCCACCTTCCAGGCCTTTCTAGGCAAGACTGCCCCTCCCAGACCTGAAAGGACAGCCCTCCAATGAGACCAGAACCACAGCTGACAGGTCCACAGACCGACCCGTGCACCCCAAAGCCACAGATTTAACACTGATGGCTGCAGCCTGGCTGACAACCTCTGGTGTGTATTCCTGACTCAAAACCATGAGCTGGGCCAGAATTCTTCTCCCAGGCATTCAACCAGGAGATTGCAAGAAATGGGGCAGGCAGTTAAATAACAGGAATTAATCCAAGGGCTTCATCCAGACAGAAGTCAGGGCAGTCACAGGTCATGACACGAAATCACTTCAGCAAACCTAGCACAAACAGAGGCAGAGACGCTCTAAGGTCTTATGTACCCACTGGAGACAGAGGAACCAGCCCACAAGCTGACCAAACTCCCAGTAACCGAAGCCCTGCCAGATGACAGATGGTGTTAAAGACTATTGCAAGGGCCAGGGATTCAACTCAGTGGTTCCAGCGCCTGCCTAGCAAGCATAAGGTCTGTTTGATCCCCGGTAACCACATACCACAGTGCTGGAGGTCGTGACTCACACCCACCGGCAATCAGTACCACAAACCACAATGATGGGCCTAGTGGCTCACACCTGTAATCCCAGCACTCGGGAGGCAAAGGCAGGACTGGTGAGTTCAAGGCTTGCCTGGGCTATACAATGAGCTCAGGGCCAGTCTGAGCTACAAAGGGAGATACTAGCTAAAAAAAAGAAAAAGAAGAAGGTACTGCAAGATTTGTCTTCCCCCTTCTGTATCCTTTCATAAATCCCATTAGAAAGGTAATCTGTCATGAGAAGTTCCACTTTTAACTCCTGGTTCAACAAATGTTTACAGCACAGCTGCTGGGAATTCAAGCCAACAGGTCCACTGAGAGCTACTCTCCGCTAGGCACACACCACACCAACAGCAGAAGCAGTCAGGTCACCTGAGGTTAGGGACTCTCCAGAGTACTAAGAGAGAAGAGATGGACAGTAAGTTTTTGTTTCAATTTAATTTATAAAGAGGGGCTGAAATTTTCATTAAAAATAACAGACAAAAAAATAAGCGGCCAGGGATTTAGCTCAGTGATTCCAGCATCTGCTGGCAAGTGCAAGGTCCTGAGTTCAATCCCCGGTAACCACATACAATGCTGGGCATGGAGACTCACGCCCACCAGCCATCAATACCACATACCACAGTGCCCGGCGTGGTGGCTCACGCCTGTCATCCCAGCACTCGCGAGGCAGAGACAGGAGGATTGCTGAGTTCCAGGCTTGCCTGGGCTACATAGTGAGCTCAGGGCCAGCCTGAACTACAAAGTGAGACCCTGTCTAAAAAATATATATTAAAAAACTAAACTAAAAATAAATAAAAATAAATAGCCGGGCATGGTGGCTCACGCCTGTAATCCCAGCACTCGGGAGGCAAAGACAGGAGGATTGCTGAGTTCGAAGCTTGCCTAGGCTACATAGTGAGCTCAGAGCCAGCCTGAACTACAAAGTGAGACCCTGTCTCAAAAAATAAATAAATAAATAAATAGACAAATCAGAAGAATAGTAACAAACCTTTTGAAAACTCCAGATTCAGAAAATTTCACTGGCAAATTCTAACATTTTTAAAAAGTGACACCAATTCGTATGATCCTGACAGAAAAAGAAAAGAATAAAATACTTCTACATTTTATGAAACCAGCATTAGAATGATTCTGACACTAGACAAAAATGGTGCAAGGAGAAAATATATATATATTAACACCTTTAGTAAACACACATGCAAAAACAATAGCACATTAGCATATCAAATCCAACCACAATAGTAAATACCATAAATAGTAAAATTCAATAAAAAAGTGAGGCTCATCCCAATCACACAAAGCTGATTCAATTTCCAAAAATCAATCACCATAATCCATCATATTAATATTACTAATCTAAAGCAAAAAAAAAAGCCTCACCATATATTGGAAACAATTTCTTACAAAACACTCAAAATGAATCAGGCTATAAATCTGAAATACATACAAAACTCATGAAGTATATAAAAACATGCACAAGAGGGGAAAAAAAAACACCTGAGGAATTAAGTGTGCCGAAATCTAGGAGGAAAAAGATAAATCAGAGTTGTGATCAGCACTGTAGTCACCCTGTCCCAAGAGCACCTGCCAATGGACAGAGACAGGGTAAACCAGCTGCATCTCCACACACTTTTGGGGCTCAGGAACAGAGATGAAAGCAGAATGTGCCAAACTGGAGCTCTGATAAAACATCCCCATTTAATCAGAGACTGGGAGAACAAATCCATCAAACAGGAAAGCCCTAGAACAAAAACAAACCCTTTATAGAATCTTCCTTCACTTCGCACCATTGAGTAATATGAAAAACCTCAGGCCTAGTGCTTGGATTAACATTGCACAGACCTATGCTGGGCGTGGTGGCTCACGCCTGTAATCCCAGCACTCGGGAGGCAGAGACAGGAGGATTGCTGAGTTCGCGGCGGCTTGCCTGGGCAACATAGTGAGCTCAGGGCCAGCCTGAACTACAAAGCGAGACCCTGTCTCCAAAAAGAAAAAAAAAAAAAAAACTGCCCAGACCAGTGAGAGCCCCAAGGCAGGTGACTTAAGTAAATCAAAGCCCCTTCTAGAGCAAATACTACCACTGTGGACCTTGAATTATTACTAAAAGTTATTTTACAAGTACCTGGAATCAACAAAATTCATACAAGGCAGGGCTGGGGATTTAGCTCAAGTGGTACCGCACCTAACCTGGAGGCACAAGGGCCCAAATTCAATCCCTGGTACCACCAAAAAAAAATTCATACAAGGCAATAAGAATGCATGAGAAGCCAGGCGTGGTGGCTCACGCCTGTAATCTCGGCACTCAGGAGGCAGAGACAGGAGGATTGCTGAGTTCCAGGCTTGCCTGGGCTACATAGTGAGCTCAGAGCCAGCCGGAACTACAAAGCAAGACCCTGTCTCAAAAAAAAAAAAAAAAATACAGTGAATGTCTACATTTTAGAAATATATTCCTGTAAAATTACATTACCACTACTCCCCCTTAAAGTGCTTCTCTTGTTTATCCCATATTCTTGCCAATTTCTGGAACAGACCTAGAGTCCTCTTTCCTGAGTATCTTGAATTGTGGTGTCCCGAATGATTCAAAATGTTTACATTTTTCATGATCATTTTGACTTTGGGGAAGAGGAAAAAAATTGCTCTGTGCTACATCTGTTGAACAAGGTAGACAAAGTCATACTGTGATGACCTTTCCACTGAACAGGACTCAACAGCAGCATTCACAATATTTTTGGTCACACTCTTAAAATCTACTCAGGAAGAGACTTCCAAAACTGCTCCAAAGAATTCCAAGAACAACAGGATAAATGTATTCAACGGGGGAAGGGAGCACTTAGAGGGGGTTTACTGGCAATGTATCTTACAGTGATAAATTTGCTTAAACATTCACCACATATTTTCATCACCCCTTTATGACAGTGGCCACATATAATTATATTACCTAATGACTTTTACTGTCTTTGTTTATATTCACTATGACATTCATGAGATGGAATTCCTAATAATGCATTTCTCAGACTGTATCCTCACTATATGATACATGACTTTTTTTTCCAAGACAGGGTTTTACTATGGAGTCCAAGCTAGCCTTGACTTCCTATGAAGCCCAGGAAGCCTTAAACTCACAGCAATCCTCCTGTCTCAGCCTCACAGAGTGCCAGAATTTCAGGTGTGTGCCACTATACCAGACAGGGTCTTGCTTTGTAGTTCAGGCTGGCCCTGAGCTCACTATGTAGCCCAGGCGAGCCTCAAACTCAGCCCTCCTACCTCTGCCTCCCAAGTGCTGGGACTACAGGCATGAGCCACCACACCCAGCACTGTGGTGTATGGTGCTGATTGCAGGTGGGCATGAATCACCATGCCTGACACTGTCGTATGTGCTTACCAGGGACCAAACTCGGGACCTTGCACTTGCAAGGCAGACACCAGAACCACTGAGTTAAATCCCTGGCCCTGAAAGCTTACGTTCTTAAATGCATATATTAGAAAGACTAAAAGTCAGGCATGAATTTCAACAAGTTAGGGTGAAAATAAAAAATTAATCCAAATAATGCAAAGGACCAGGCGTGGTGGTTCATGCCTGTAATCCCAGAACTCAGGAGGCAGAGACAGGTGGATTGCTGTGAGTTTGAGGCTTGCCTGGGCTACATAGTGACCTCACAGTCAGCCTGAACTACAAAGTGAGACCCTCTCTCAAAAAAAAAAAAGAAAGAAAGTAAACAAATAATCCAAAGGAAGGAAATAACAAAGTTAATAGAAAAAATAACTATACAATGGAGAGAACTAGTGGCATTTAAATGTGGGTTCTTGGACTGGGATTGTAACTCAGTGATGCCACACACCTGGCAAGCACAAGGTTCTGAGTTCAATTCCCAGTACCGCAAAAAAATAAAAAAAATAAAAGTGGATTCTTTAAAAAGATCAATAAAGTTGATAACCTCAGCTGAAGAGAAAAAAGGCACAAATGTCCATTGGCATAATTAGAACAGCAGCAAAACTACAGGCCTTAAAAGATAAGAGGCTGCTGTAAATAATTTCATACTCATAAATTTGAAAATGTGCACAAAAAGGAAATAAATTCTTTTTTTTTCTTTTTTGAGACAGGGTCTCGCTTTGTATTTCAGGCTGGCTCTGAGCTCACTATGTAGCCTAGGCAAGCTTCGAACTCAGCAATCCTCCTGTCTCTGCCTCCCGAGTGCTGGGATGACAGGAGTGAGCCACCATGCCTGGCACTGTGGTATGCGGTATTGATTGCTAGTGGACGTGAGTCTCCACGCCCAGCATTGTATATGGTTACTGGGGATTGAACTCAGGACCTTGCGCTTGCGAGGCAGGCACCGGAACCACTGAGCTAACCCTGCGGCCCAAGGAAATAAATTCTTAGAAAAATAACAGTCCAAAATTCACGGAAGAAATAAGTGCAGGTGCACATAATGAAACCAACACTAGATAAGCTTCCTCCCGAGCTTCCGCTGACCCAACCACCACTGCCATGTTCAAGGAGCTTCAGCTCTGGATTGTGCCACTGTGAATAATTTTCTTTCTTCTGCATTTCTGAAATGACCTACAAAAATATAAATAACTTCTTAAATTTTAAGAAGAAGAAAAAAAACAAAGGCTTGGGAGCCTTAGGTTTGTTCTGAGTCTGTCACAGGTCTGGCTGTGTGGTCTTCATTAATCTTTCTTCCTCATCTATAAAAGGAAGGTGCTAGACAAGATATAAATTGAAAAACAACATACGACATAGGTATCAGCCATACCACTTTTAAGAAATTGCCATGTTTCCTATACACAAGTCATACACAGATGACACACTACACACTGGCAGAAAGAAAAGTCACAGTTCCATTACTCCACAGCCAAAACGATGGCTTCGGCAGCTGCTTTGCAAGTGCAACTGCGAACCTTCCTCATCAACCCAACTGGATGAGGAGACGCCTCAGCAAAGGAGGTCACAGTGCAGAGCCAGAACCGGGGCTGTGGGAGGCAGGGCCCAGCCAGAGGGGCCGCCCTGGCCACTCCTCTCTTGTTCTACTGCTTCCAGGCTGCCAGGAGGTGAGCAGCAGCCTTCCCCTTGTCCTTCCGCCTCACAATGGGCCTGACAGCACTGCAGCCAGTGACGGGACCACAGCCACCCAAAAAAGGAGCCTAAATCAACCCTTCCTCCTTAGTAGTTTCGCTCAGGTATTTAGTCCCCTAGCGATAGAAAGTTGTTTTTTGTTTGTTTGTTTGTTTTGGTGACAGGGTTTTGCTATGTAGCTCAGGCTGGCCTTGAACTTACAGCAGTCCTCCTTTTCCTACCTCACAAGTACTGGGATTACTGGTATGCACCACTATGTCTGGCTGGAAAGTTTCTTGAGTGCAGATACTACTCAATTTAAAAAAAAAACAAGGCCCTGAGTTTGATCCCGGTAACCACATATAATGCTGGGCATGGTGACTCACGCCCACCAGCAATCAATACCACATACCACAGTGCCGGGCATGGTGGCTCACGCCTGTCATCCCAGCACTTGGGAGGCAGAGGCAGGAGGATTGCTGAGTTCGAGGCTTGCCTGGGCTACACAGTGAGCTCAGAGCCAGCCTGAACTACAAAGCGAGACCCTGTCTCAAATAAATAAATAAACAAACAAAACAAAACATGTGCTATTCTTTATGGTTTGTCTTTAATGGCCAAATGAGCTTTCAATTACACCTACATAAAGTCTGTTCAGCATAAAATGGTCACGTATTAGCACTTCTTGAAACCCAGAGACACCTGGATCATCACAGCTGAACTCAGCTTATCAGGCAGGGTAGCCTCATCAGTCTCATGCCCTCACCAGCATCCTGGTCTCATCAGGACCAGTCAAAGTGCCAACCTATTATGAACCAACTGTGTGCTCAAAACTCTCATGTTGTCGCCAGGCGTGGTGGCTCACGCCTGTCATCCCAGCACTCGGGAGGCAGAGACAGGAGGATTGCTGAGTTCGAGGCTTGCCTGTGCTACATAGTGAGCTCAGGGTCAGCCTGAACTACAAAGCGAGACTCTGTCTTAAAAAAAAAAAAAAAAAACTCTCATGTTGAAACTCCAGCTCCAACCTTTGAGGAGGTAATTAAGGTTAAAGGAGGTCAGAGGGCAGAAAGGGAGAGTGGGAAGAGGCCCAGGACTAAGCTACAATCCGACAGGAGCAGAAGTCTGGGCCAATCCTGCACAGCAGGGTGAGCCGACGGTGAAACCTACCACGGCCTCTGGGCATCCTCACCAACAAGCTAGCATCTCAGGCTCCAGGCATGTAACCTGACCTAAACATCACACAGCCTTATTTCTATCAAGATACCACACGCACCCCATAAACGCAATTTTAGTGTTAATTAAACTATAAACTTATGGCAGAAGAGTGAAGACCTGATCTAACAGGACATATGTCCTATGAGGAGAAAGTGACAGAGCACATTCCCAGAGGAAAGATCACACAAGGACATGACAGCAGGGTCACTGGCAGCCCAGGGAAAAGTGCTCTGGCAAAAGGACACCTGCTACACGTTGTCTCCAGCCTCTGCCCCCAGCATGGTGAGGAGGTGTGTCCTGCCAGGCCAGCTAACCATGTAACAAACCTCAGACACCCCACGCTCTGACGTCTGCAGGGCTCCCCCCATGCATCGCTGCTGGAGTCTCTTCAGGCAAAGAGGAGGAACCAAAACAGGGTGGGGGCCCCAGCTGTCACTCCTCATGCACCACCAGCCACACCCCTTGGCGCAACCAGGTCTCCAGGCCTCTCTGAACCCTCACAGTGCTCCCTGCTCCCGTCCTGTAAACTGACCTCTGACAGGATTTCGCCTTACTCAACCTGGCCTTAAACTTAACCATACAGCCCAGCCTGGCCTCAAACTCTCACCAACCCTTCTGCCTCAGCCTCCTGAGTACTGGGACTACAGGTATACTCACCATACCTGCCCAATAAAACTGACTTAGGACTGAAAACAGCTGCCCTAGCCCAAGAAGTACTTGCAAGGATGGGGGCATTTCTCAGTGGTGGAGCGCTGGCCCATCAGACACAGGAGCCAGGTCTGACCCCAGCACCACACACATGGTGGCTACCACGTCCACATAAGAATGTTGTGCATTACACCAAATGCCCTTCCCATTACCAACTTAGTGAATACCTTTTCATACCAGGCTCTGTTCGGGGTGCCAAAGAACAGAAAGCAGTAAAGAATATTCAACCTGGATATGGTGGCACATGCCTGTAAATCCCAACACTGTGCGTTCCTTTTTTTTTTTTTTTTTTTTTTTTTTTTTTTGGGACAGGGTCTCGCTCTGTAGTTCAGGCTGGCCCTGAGCTCACTATGGTGCCCAGGCAAGCCGCCGTGAACTCAGCAATCCTCCTGTCTCTGCCTCCCGAGTGCTGGGATTACAGGCGTGAGCCACCATGTCCGGCATTGTGGTATGCAGTGTTGATTGTTGGTGGGCATGAGTCTCCACGCCCAGCATTATATGTGGTTACCGGAGATCGAACTCAGGTCCTTGTGCTTGCGAAGCAGGCGCCAGAACCACTGAGCTAATCCTCCGGCCCCAGGGTCTCACTTTCTAGTTCAGGCTGGCCCTGAGCTCACTGTGTAGCCCAGGCAAGCCTCGAACTCAGCAATCTTCCTGCCTCTGCCTCCTTAGTGCTTGGATGACAGGCATGAGCCACCATGCCCAGCACTGTGATATGTGGTTACCGGGGATCGAACTCAAGACCTTGTGCTTGCTAGGCAGGCGCTGGAACCACCAGGCTAAATCTCTAGTCCAATCCTGCACTCTGGAAGGCTAAGGCAGAAGGATCTCAAATTCAAACCCAGTTTGGGCAACTAGCAACTTAGCAATAGGATTTGGTTTATATTTTAACCAGATCTATCTAGGCAGCGAGACTGCATACGACCCTCCTGTCACAAGCCAGGAAGGAAATGACAAATGGCAAGGGGCAGCAGAGCGGGTGGGGAGCACCAGACAGTGGGTGTGCTGGAACGTGCAGCCAACAGCGTGGCCAGCCTGAGCTGCAGGTGCAGGGTACAGCAGAGGAGACCCGGACAAAACTGGAGCTCCTGTTCACTGACTCAGGGAAGGCCAGAGGGGACAGGGCCATGAGGTCAGGGACTTAGTGACAGTGATTAGACATCCAAGCCAGAGGTGAGTGAGAACTGCTGGTCAGGCACAGGAAGAGTGACCGAAGCAGAGGAGAACTGAAGGAGCCAAAAGAAGACCATGTCCACCAGGAGAGGAGTTGGTCAGGCTGGAGGGCATCGCCACAGTAGGCATCACGCCACCGTGGGAAGTGCAGAGCAAGCGCAGGAAGGGACATCAGCCACATAAAGGGACAACAGAAGAGGACAGGGCAGGACACACACAACCTGCAAGCTCCTGCGCAGCCAAATCTCAACGTCGATGCAGCTGAGGCCAGAGAGGACGCGACGAGACTGCGAGTCGTCACTCCTAGGGAAATGGCGGCGGGCATTTGGGTCTTGAACTTCGGCTACCACACAAGCCACACACACACCATGACCTGAGTCCTGAACAAACCTGTCAGGTGTTCTCACGTCTGTCTGTGCCACTGGCAAAACGTCTTGGTGGTCTCCCGTCTCCTGGGTCCCTCCTGGAGTCACAGGAGGACAACACCACTGATGACTTAGTATATCTCAATGTTACTACTTACAGGAAGGGACAGAAGAAATGGAGAAATGGACCGTGTCAAATCCACACCAAATGACCATGTGCAGTGCTTAGAGTGGCAGGCTCTCTTCAGCGACGCCTTTTGAGCTACTAACCTCTCTATCCAAAGGGTTTCTAGTTGATCATCACATTACTGAAGTGCTTAGAATTCAGAGCATCACAGATGCAGTCAGCACTCATGAAATGAGAAGGTTTGAGAGTTACAAGTTCAGACAACAGGCTTCACAAACACACAGTGTCCCAGCGTCCCAGAAGCTCTGAAAGGAAGGACACAAGCCACTGTGGAAGGTGTCCCTCCCCAAACAGCAGTCCTATCTTCTTTCGTCATGAATTAGGGTCCCAGAGCAAAAATATAATCCAAAAGAATTCTGCAAAGTCAAAGACTGAAAGCCCTAAAATGTCTACTAAATTTTTGTTTTTCAAACTTGTTTTAAAATAACTGGCAAGGCTGGGGATTTAGCTCAGTGACACAGCACCAGGCTGACAACCTCAAGGTCCTAAATTCGATTCCTGATACCAAATAAATTAATAAATAAGCTGGCAAGCTAGACAAGCCTTACTAAATCTGAATTGCAGATATTCTCCAGTATTAACCCCTTTTAAATATCCTACGAGGAAATTACATTAGTCAGGCATGACTTGTCTTTCCACTAAACCAGTGTGGTTGTTAACCAACATCCTGCTTTTTGTGATGGTTAAATACTGCAACTCTGATTTGTTCTTAAAAATCTGCTAAGATCTAAACTAAAACGATTTTTTTTTTTTTTTTGCTTTTTGGAGACAGGGTCTCGCTTTGTAGTTCAGGCTGGCCCTGAGCTCACTATGGTGCTCAGGCAAGCCACCGCGAACTCAGCAATCCTCCTGTCTCTACCTCCCGAGTGCTGGGATTACAGGCGTGAGAAGACAATAATTTTTAAAGAATCTTTTAAATATCCCACATCCCGAGAACAGACACTGCTGGAGGTGAGGAAAGGGCCCCTGAGGAGGCCCAGACTGACGGAGGCCCTGCCTTCCACCCACTGTGCTGTAAATGTCCCAGGCAGCCAGGTGCTCAGGCCCAATGGCTGTGAGCCCAAAAACCCACTCCGAGACTGACAGCTTCAAA
Organism: Thryonomys swinderianus; assembly: GCA_004025085.1. Lineage (NCBI taxonomy): Eukaryota > Metazoa > Chordata > Mammalia > Rodentia > Thryonomyidae > Thryonomys > Thryonomys swinderianus. The sequence continues at coordinate 20,114 of PVIC010015175.1, forward strand.
GCTGCTCTCACAAGCATGTTCCTACTCCGTTTTCTCTTTTAACACCCCTAAAATCTCTTAAGGTCCAGAAAGGCTTATCAGAGGTCTAAATACTCAGCACTTAACTCAAGATCTTCATTTTACAGATGAAAACCCTAAAATGTTGAAGTGGTACAGCCAAAATCATGAGACACTTGGTCTCTGCCCTTCCCTTTTCAGGGAAGATGTGACTCAAAGTCTCCACCACTTCTGGGTGGCTGCCAGCATCTTCCACCAAAAGTAGGAAGGGTAAGCAAAAATCCACACTGGGCCCTGACAACTCACACAGCCTGCCACCACACACAGGACACAAGAGCACGCCTATGTTCAAAATCACGTGCACCAATTAAGAAGCTACACTCCAAGAACAAACAGGCCAATTTCTCCTGGAAAACAAATCCCTCCTAAATTCTTGACTTCTATCTTTACTCTCAACACAGGTAGTCAACAGATGCATGAGTTGTTATACATATTAACAACCAGCCATGAAAAGTATTTTTCTGTCCAACATCCTAAGACCCCTCACCTGAAGTAACCTTATTCCACCTGAATTCTCACAAGTCAAGCGCCTAATAATGCAAATCACATGGCTGGACTGCTGTGATTAAGTACATTTTAACTATCCTGTAGATTCCCAACTTCCTATACTTTTAATTCTGAAATCAGGATTATCTCTTTTTGATTTTTTTTTTTTTTTGAGACAAGGTCTCGCTTTGTGGTTCAGGCTGGCCCTGAGCTCGTTATGTAGCCCAGGCAAGCCTCAAGCTCAGCAATCCTCCTGCCTCTGCCTCCCAGAGTGCTGCAATGACAGGCAGGGTGGTATGTGGTACTGAATGCTGGTGGTCATGAGTCACCACACCCGGTATTGTGGTATGTAGTTACTGGGATCAAACTCAGAACCTTGCACTTGCTAGGCAGGTGCCAGAAGCACTGAGCTAAAACTCCAGCCTATCTTTTTTATTTTTTTTAAACCCCCAAAGAGTCTAGTATATCTATGTGTTCAACAAACATGCTAAATATTTAAAGACATTGATTATTTATAAACTGTGGTACTGCCATAACTCTAAAATGAAAATGCTCCACTAAAGCAGAGTTAAAGCATATCTAAATGTCAGAAAAGAGGTCAAGTAGCTGGGACTAAAATCCTAGTACTAAGTAAACTAAGATAAGAGGATTGTTGCACTTCAAGGCCAGCCTGGGATACACAGTGAGATACTGTCTTGAAAAACAAAATTTTAAAAAAAGAACATTAAATTAATGATTTTGTTATTCAGACTAACCTCCTGCTTATATTTAATAAAAACAAAGGCCAAGAAATGTCAGAATGCCAGCTACAATGGCACACACCTGTGACTCCAGCACTCAGGGAGGCCGAGACAGGACTATGGTGCGTTCAAGGCTAGCCTGGGCTATGCTGTGAAGTCAAGGCTAGCCTGAACTAACAGCAAGACCCTGTCTCAAAACGTTTTCAAAAAGTCAAAATGCTGATGTTTTCCTAAAAACTTTTAATAATATTTGCATAATATGTTCTTTAGCATTAGCATTCTAAGGGCACTGCTATTTCATGAAGTCCAAGAGATAACATTCCGTAGGGCTGGGTGTGGTGGTGCACACCTCTAGTCCCAGCACTTGTGAGCCTGAGACGCGAAAATTACTGCAAATTCAAGGCCATCCTGGGCTACATAGGGAGACCCTACCTCAAAAAAAAAAAAAAAAAAAAAAAAAAGAAATCCGATTGTGAAGAGAAGAGCCACCCCATCATTTATTCTTTCTATCATTCCAAAGTTTTTGTTGTTCTTGCCATCAGAAAGCCCTAATATTTTTCCAAATGTGAATCTTCCATGAAACTGTGTATCCTCACAATGGTATAATTATGTACATTAGTTTTAATCTCTGCTAGTATATCAAACACCGTAAGAGAATAAAACTTACTTTGGGGGGCTTTCCTGGGGATTAAACCCAAAGTCTTCTCACTAAGCTAACCCCAACCCATGTTACCCTTTAGACTGAGATGAGGTTTATGAAGTCACTAAATTGCCCAGGGAAGCTCAAACTCATAATCCTCGTTCTTCCGCCTCCCAGAGGGCTAGCATTGCGGGCCTGCTTGACCACTCCCAGCTAAGACTACTTATTTTTGCAAACTCTGATCAAGGTGTTGAAGTCATAACTTACAAAAACATCAACTGCCCTTGTAAATGTGAACATATAGCCTGTACCCCATATGACCAACTGGGGAAATTTTAATTGTATAAAAGATCATCTGGGGTCTGGAGATTTAGCTCAGTGGTTCCAGCGCCTGTCTCGCAAGCACCAAATCCTGAGTTCGATTCCCGGTAACCACATACAATGCTGGGTGTGGAGACTCAGGCCCACCAGCAATCAGTACCACATACCACAGTGCTGAACGTGGTGGCTCACGCCTGTAATCCCAGCACTCGGGAGGCAGAGACAGGGTCTTGCTTTGTAGTTCAGGCTGTCCCTGAGCTCACTATGGAGCCCAGGCAAACCTTGAACTTGGCAATCCTCTTGTCTCTGCCTCCCGAGTGCTGGGATTACAGGCGTGAGCCACCACGTCTGGCACTGTGGTATGTGGTACTGATGGCTGGTAGGCGTGAGTCTCCACACCCAGCATTGTATGTGGTTTCCAGGGATCGAACTCAGGACCTTGCGCTTGCGAGGCAGGCGCCGGAAACACTGAGCTAACCCTCCGGCCCTCATTATTTTAATTTTAATTAATATTTATCCTTAAAGATTTTTAAAAGTTAAGGAACACTTTTCAATAAACACCACAAATAATGAGAAATTACCATATCAGCTGCATAAAGCTTCAAATCATTCACTTACGTAAAGGGTAGTTAGAAACATCTTAAAGGCAAAATAAAGTATAACAAAGCTCAGAGGGGCTTAGAGGGGACTCCTCAGGATCTGACTTGTTGCACAGTGACAATATTTCCCAAACTCAGATATTATACTAAAAAGAACAGAATGATCAAAAGGTGACATTTTTAAAATGATATGCAGCTACAAAGTCACAGTGGAATGTTTTTAAAAACTGCTATTAACTGCCACAACACAAGTGACAACAGCTCACACACTATCACTACACCACCTTGCCAGCTGCACGACACGTCCACACAGTACCAACTGGGACGGAGACACCACCAGCAGTCAGTCCCAGCTCAGCAAAGCAGCGAAGCACAAGACAGTCTACTGTGTCACACAATGGCACAGCACTACAAGTCATTCCACAGTAATTCCATTCTTTATATTTCCAGTTCACAGCCTCAGAGATAAACTGCCTGATGTCACGGGCAGCCCTCTGACTACTGCTGAGCACTTCCCTCCATGCCAGGGAGAGCCTGGGCCCCATAAAAAACATTCAGTTATTGTAGAAGTAATGAAACTTTGTATATGTTCTTATATGTTTTAATATTTAAAAGGGTGAACAACAAACTAGTAGGCTATCTGACCGTGTTTCAGCAGAACCAACACATCAATGTCTGGTTCCATGGACACGGTTGCCCAAGTTTAACAATTAAGAAAATGTATGCATCTGCTTGGTAATAGTAAGGCTGTCTTCAGGTGTGCACACGCACCTAGGGAGACCAAGATAGCATTGTTGGTAATTGTTAAGTGGCACAGGTGCACGGAACATGTGATTCACGCAGGTTTGGACCAGGCCATGTGCTGCGGTAAGGCAGAGTCAGTACTTCTCTGCACCCTGCCCAACATGGCCTCCCTGATCCACACATACCGCCCTTCAAGAGCCTCACGGTAAGACCAACAAGCCACATGTTTACGATCACACGGGGGCACACCTAGCCCACAGCAAAGGGTTGCACACACCTGTTTTATACCCACCTCAGAACCCTCACACACAAACACACACATACAAACACACAGCAAAGAGGTTCATAAAGCCCTCTGTCAAGATGGAAACCTATTACTGAGACAAGCCCACTAGAGAAGAAGTCACAAGACCCTCATCCCAGTGCTGCCTGGTCAACCCAATGTGTTTTCATCTGACTGCTACAGAAATCGAATGTGAGAGAGGTCAGTGTAAAAAAGAGGGAAAAACCAAAAACACAGCTTTTGTAAATAAGGAAAGGTAGGGAGGTTGAAGAGAGAGAAGGGAAATGGGAAAAAATAAGAACCAAGATACATCATGTTCTGGTACAAATTCCCAATGACCATAATGTATACCCAAAATGCACCAATAAATTTAATGAATTTTTTTAAAAAACTCAAATGATATCCTCTCATAGGAAATCCACTTTTTTTTTCAACTATACAAATGCAGATGTTACAGGTGTTAGTTGACTCTGTAGTACTGGAAAACATCTTTCCACTTTCTAAAGCAAATTTGTTTTCACAGAGCCCAAGAGGTTATTTCCAGTTCTCAGCAAAATTATAGCTGGGTGAATGCACTCACAACTAAAGTATTAAAATGAGATGATGCACAAATAGCTTTGTATTTGCATTTGCCATAGATCTAAAATAACAGTATTACAAACAGGCATCGTAAACCAGGTAAATTCTGAATTGCCTTTGGGAAAATAAAAAGCAAGGGCTCTCTTGTGCAACATAAAAATGTAGGCTAGAATAACATTAGTTTGTAACAGAGGGGCCAAGATAAGGAGTCCATATAATCAAACACAATGTGAAAGACCACGGAACATTTGACAAGTATAAATAGAACACCACTACTACAAACAACTAAGCACTGCATGTCCTTAAACCACAAGTGAGGTGGAAAATCACCTAGCAGCTGTGTGGAGGATGAGCTGATGAGAGCCAAGTGTCAGGAAACCCATTTGGAAGCTTAAGTCACATTAAGTAAAGAAGGTGCCCCCAATAAGGTGGCCACTACCAACAGCAAGAGAGTAAGTGTGGGGCCGGAGGATTAGCTCAGTGATTCCGGCGCCTGCCTCGCAAGCGCACGGTCCTGAGTTCAATCCCCAGTAACCACATACAATGCTGGGCATGGAGACTCACACCCACCAGCTACCAATACCACATACCACAGTGTCGGGCATGGTGGCTCACACCTGTCATCCCAGTACTCGGGAGGCAGAGGCAGGAGGATTGCTGAGTTCCAGGCTCGCCTGGGCCACATAGTGAGCTCAGAGCCAGCCTGGACTACAAAGCGAGACCATGTCTCCAAAAAAAAAAAAAAAGAGAGAGTAAGTGTGGCAACTACTGCAGTTAGCTGGACTTGGTGGCAGACTGGATTAGGGAGGTGGAAAAAGATTGTAAATGGTCCCAGGATCCGCTCACAGATGGCCTACAGCATAACCACACCTGCAAAGCACCCACAGTCCCTCCATGGGCTTCCCCAGGCCACATCGGATGCCATTTAGCTCGGAATCCCAGCTCTGCAGGGAGGCAACCACCACACTGCCACGCTGGCAGGAGAAAACACCCCATAACCAATGACTCCAGCTTTGTCTCCTGTGGAAGAAACCTGCTGTTCTCACACAAGGGGACTTCCTCTCTCTCCGAACAATTGGGGAAAGAAATTTGTCTTTTCTATCTTCCAGAGATTGTCCAAGCTCAAATCTATACAGATCTTTTCAGTCACATGTACACAAAACACAATTGTCACCACTGCTCACTGGGTGTGATAGGTTAACAATGTCAGGAGAATAAGTCTATTTTCAAAGGATTCATTCTAAACTGGAATAAAGCCAAGCTAATCACATTTAAAAATGAGTATGGCCCAAAAGCAACCTCATGGGGTTATTTGCAATTAATCACCAAACATTAAAATATGGATAAAACCTGATCCAGAATGCACTGCTACATGATTCTGCAGTTTTCCTGGACCTTTTTTTTTTCTGCAGTTTTAAAAACACGCTGCTGGAGAGCAGACATCACATGAAAAAGCTTCTCCCTTGCCCAGAAACCATTTACCAATGTTCTAATTTTATCAAACCCAATTTTTATCAATAACTACAAGCATTTGAGATCTCTGTACCTGCAGGTCCTTCTAAAGAAGACTATATATAAATTCAATTTTTTTAAAACTCATGAAATCCATGAAAGTCTGATGAAAAAGCTCTAAGGGCTTGGATGGCACATTCTGTTCTCCAAAAACACTGATGAGTCCCATTTCCGTGAGAACTAGCTCATCCAGCCACGAAAGGGGTTCTAAAATGTCATGTTTACATTTTCCTCACACACGTAAGAAAACCACTGCCATAAAATATTCACAGTGCCTTTGCTAAAAAAAAAAACAGAAAAGGGCCTACCTTGCACACAGATTAAAATGTAACCTAGCCGGCTGCCCGAGCGCGCCCCGTGACACTGAGAGCTCTCCAGGCCACTGTCCCTGCAGCGCGGGCAGCCCGGCTTTCGGGGCGGGGAAGAGCTGCGACGTTCCGGGAGACAGCAAGGCTGGCCACGAGGCCGAGTCCCCGGGCGCTCCGGGGACAGGTGCGGAACCAGGTCGCTCGGGAGCCTCGAGGCGGGACGGGTTCGCACCCTCACGCGACCGGGCGCCTCCCCCGCGGCACACGGCCGCCCCCGGGGCCCGCCGCCGCTCACCGTGAAGGGGACGTCCCCGACGCTGCCCACCGAGTAGCAGTTGTCGCCGGGGTTGACAGCCCCAGTGAGGACCTGGTGCAGATGCATCTTCGGGCCGCACCGCGCCGGGACCCGCCCGCGCCTCCTCAGCGCCGCGCCCGCCCGCCACCGCCCCCGCGCGCGGCCATGAAGGTCCTCGAGCCGCTGGGTCGCGCTCGCCTCGCCGCGGAAGTGCCCGGATGCTCCCGCGCCGCCGTCTCTGAGGAGGTTCTAGAGGGCGAGCGGAGGAGCAGCCGAACGGCTCCCGGCGCGCGCGCGCACGCCCACCGCCGCCGCCGCCCGCCACGGCCGGGAAGGCTCGCGCGCGCCGCCGAGTCCGGCCCCCGGCCCCCGCCTCCGCCCCGCCTGCGCCTGCGCGCGCCCTGGTTTCCAGGACAACCGCGCGCCCACCCTCGCGCCGGGCTGCGCGCGCAGCTGTGTGGAGTTCCCTGGGAGTCCCGCGACCGCGCGGGCCGGGGACGCGCCGCAGGAGTCCCACCTGGACCCGCGCCGTGCGGGGCACCGGCCCGGCTGACCTCAGGGAAGGACGCTGCGGTCCCTCAGAAATCCCACCTGGCGGAATGGGAGAGCGCTTCGATCCCTTTTATAGTGCGGTGCCAGCGATGTGATATTTGACATCTTACAGCAACTTAGGGAAGCGGAATTCACCTGACAGCAAGTTTCATTCCCACTCTTATCCCGACTAGTCTAGACCTCGTAAGGGACCTCTAGACATTTTCGCCAGAGGAGTAATGTCGTGGAGCGGCAGGGTCGCCTGGCTTCTCAGACCCTGTGCTTAGTTTGGGCGAAGACAGGGAGCAGACCACCGGGTCAATTCCCTGCACGACGCTGAGCTTGTGCCGCGTGAAAGTCCCCGGAGCAGGGAAGAGGAAAGGCTCCCGGACGAGGCCTGCCGGGTCGGTCGGGAAGGCGGCGGAAGGCCGGCCTGAGTCCTCACTGAACACAGAAGTCGTGCGCCACACACAGGGGAAGGGAAGGGTCGTGTTGACAAGGATGGACCTGCGTGGAGACCTGAGCTGGTGGAGATGTGACCGGCGCCCGCACCCCAGACGTGCGCCATTCGAGTGGAGCAAACGAGGGCTGAGCTTGGAGGAGTGAAGGGACAGCAGGTTAGCGCCATGAAGACTCCACCAGATTCGCGGGTGAGCAGCTGCCGCCCGACACGGGGAGGGGGGCACTCGTACTCCAGAGAGGTCCGCGTGGTCCTCGCCTCTTCCCGGCCGCCACATGGAGAGTCCCAACGCTCCACTTCGAAGTCTGGATCTCCGTCTGGATCCCTGGCGTCAATCGGACGTTTCTGAGCAGAACTGTACATCATGAGATCTGCTGTAGGAAGACAAGTCTGAAGGCTTCAAGAGAAGGGTAGTAAAGGTGGGAAACGAAGACCTGGTGTAGCTGGTAACCCCTTCAGTGGAGAGGGAGTCGGGGTCAAAGGTCATGGCCAGGGGCATTCTCCTTGTCACTCAGTGACAGGACTGCCCCAACCCGCGGCCTGTCGAAGCCTCTCTGCCCTCTCTCCCCGCACCCCCACCGGTTCCTCTCAAGGCTCCCAGTTCATCCCCCCTCCGCTGTCAGAACTTCCTTAACGACTCTGACTGGTTTGACTGCCTTCGTCCTTTGCTCCTCTGTCTTTGAGGAGAAACCTTTTGTTTGTTGTTTGTTCTCAGTGTTGGAAATGGAACCTATACTCCTCCCAACCCCCAAGATCTATCTTTCAAGGAAAGATTCTGGTTTAAAATCCCCTGCCACACCTTATCAGTTAAAGTCTAAATTCCTCAGATTACCCGATGTCCGGCTTCTGCCTAGTCACGCTGAGCTGCCTCAAGCCCTTCCCTCATACCTGCTGCTCTCCAGCACCTCCACCCTGTTACATGGTTTCCAGAACATTCTGTGTTCTTCTGCGTACCTTTGCCTCTCCTCCTGCTCTTTGCTCCATCTGAAATCCCTTCCTCCCCTTGTTGACAAGACATTTTAGCTCAGAAGTTACCGATTGAGCACCTTTCTTGAACACTCCTAAGCACCTTGAGGCTTCCTCCTCTGGGAAGCACACCGCGGTGTCCCAAGGCAATAGGAAATACTTGCTTAGAGTCTGTCATTTCCATGCTGGAGCCATAGATATTTCAAGTCAGGGTCAGAAACTGATTTTCAGTCTCCCCAGCACCTGAATCATAATACTTTATCTGCTGATGTATGAGAGTTGAGTGTGAATAATAACATCCAATTTTGCAAGCAAAATGTCACCTTTCTCCAGGTACAGTGGGACATACCTACAATCCTAGCTGCTCAGAAAGCTAAGGAAGATGGATCTCAGGTTCTGGGCCAGCTTGGGAAATTTAGTGAGACTTTGTTTCAAAATTAAAAAAAAAATATGCTGGGCATTTAGCCCAGTGGTTCTGGCTCCTGCCCTGCAAGTGCAAGGTCCTGAATTTGATCCCCAGTACCAAAAACAAAACATTAAAAAATAAAAATAGAAAGGCCCCAGAATGTAGCTCCAAGGTAGAGCCCTTAATTAACGTGCACAAGGTCACAGGTTCAGTCTCAGTTGCTACAAAATTAAGGTCCAAAAACATCACTTTTACTACATATGTATTTATTTGTATTTGTGTTTCAGTGATGTTATAGGAGTTTTATGGAGATGAGTGTTACACGATCATATAAAGTATTCCTGTTAAAAGTAATTTATAGGGCCGGAGATTTAGCTCAGTGGTTCCGGCACCTGCCTCGCAAGCGCAAGGTCCTGAGTTCAATCCCAGTAACCACATACAATGCTGGGTGTGGTGACTCATGCCCACCAGCACTCAATACCACATACCACAGTGCCGGGCATGGTGGCTCACACCTGTCATCCCAGCTCTCGGGAGGCAGAGGCAGAAGGATGGCTGAGTTCGAGGCTTGCCTGGGCTACATAGTGAGCTCAGGGCCAGCCTGAAATACAAAGCGAGACCCTGTCTCAAAAAAAAAAATAATTTAGGAAGGTTTTCATCACACCCAATGCTTATGCTAGGTCCCAAGAGACCAGAACAATCAAAGTGACATCACTCAGGATAGAGTTCACATCACCAAGACCACACCAAGCTGTTTGACCTTTTGAGAGATACTAGCTGGATAATGGCTAACCACAGTTAGCAGTCACCAGAAGGAACCCGCTCCCAGCCTGTAAAGGAAGTTTGAAGGAAGGAAATCTGCTTTTTTGTTCTCAGGCAGCTTTTCTCAACCCCTTTCTGTCTAGGGAGCCAAACTCCTCTGCTCAACTCATCATAATATCCAATCTGTTTTATCAGATGGAGTGTTGCTTAATCTCAAATCACAAAAGCAAATGAAGGTATTTGAATTCACTGTAACTTTTGTCTTTTGATGCTATGTACGCTGTAGGGAATTATAGGAAATCACTAGTTCTATACATTTAATTATATACTTCTGATCTAATTAACATACTAAAGTACATCAGTAATGGATGAAGCCCTGAGTTATACTGAGAAAACCATGGAGACAAATAGCAACTAAATCAAATGTCTGAGTATCAAACTTGGGAGGACTCCAATATTATATGTACATACATAGCATGGGTCACTGAAAACTTTATAAAGCAAGCTGTCAAACAGTTCCTTTATAAGAAGATTATAGATAAACATCTCAGTAAAAACTAGAGTAAAACATAAAGGTCATAAATGTGACCACTTCCAACATTATATTCATACATAAAAGCAAATATATGGGCCGGAGATTTAGCTCAGTGGCTCCAGTGCCTGCCTCACAAGCACAAAGTCCTGAGTTCGATCCCGGTAACCACAAACAACAATGCTGGACATGGTGACTCATGCCCACCAGCAATCAGTACCACATACCACGGGGCCAGGAATGGAGGCTCACACCTGTCATCCCAGAACTTGGGAGGCAGAGGCAGGAGGATTGCTGAGTTCAAGGTTTGCCTGGGCTACATAGTAAGCTCAGGGCCAGCGTGAACTACAAAGTGAGACACTGTCTCAAAAAAAAAAAAGCAAATATGTTACCAAATATTAAACATAAAATACCAGGATAAAAATGGAATGTGCTTTACAGAAGCTAGTGTTTTAGAAACAGCAACTACATAGCAAGAAATAAATAGTTTCTAAATGTCTTAAAATTTTAATCTTCACTCTTAAACCCTAAAGAAACATCACTTTAAAGCCTGAAAGGCATTGTTCTTAGTGGATTGTGGATCAACCTCTTACTCTTCAACAACCTTCAGTCCATTAGAAATTGTGTCAAAACCATCATCAAACTGCCTATAAACCTACGTGGGAGGCTGAGGCAGGAGGATCGCTGTGAGTTCAAGGACAGCCTGGGGCTACATATGAGCTCAAGGCCAATCTGAACTCATAATGAGATCCTGTCTCAGAAAAAAAATAAAAATAAATACTAAGGTTGCCAAGATCATTACTAATTCTACTTTATTTAACCCATTTCACAATTTGCTCTTGTTTTAGAGCATTCACAAAGCTTTGACTCGCTCACACAGCTGTGAGACTCTGAGCCTCTCCTTCCTAAATCTCAACTCTAAATGGGAAGGAGGCTCCTTTCTACCCTCATAAGTCCTTCAAATGACTTCTTGAAAACTACATCTCAAAGTTGGGACTAGCTAGGTAAGTCAGCTGAATCTTTTATTGTCCAATCTGATCAACCAAAACAAGTTTCCTTGTTCACTGGGGCAGCTGGACCGCATTTTGACAATCTACAATTTCATTTCTTCCTGTCTATATTACCTTTCGCATGGACCTACAATTAAATTGAAGATTAAAAAAAAGTTTTGTCATTAATAAAACATACTAATACGACTATAGTATATAATTTCTCCTGCCCCAAGTTTCATAGTAACAAATGCTGTACCTTTGGAGTTGGATACAATAGCCTATTGAACGTCAGAAGGGACTCAACATCCCAGCAATAATCATATAACTTGAGTAGTCTGGTTATCAACTACGGAGTATAAACATGACCCCGACATTTAACGATGGAGAAAAATTATAACTACTCATTATCTCACAGTTTCTCTAAGTTTAGAATTCAATACAAAGTTAGCATTCTAGAACAGACAGCCTAGTTCAGAATTTCTCATAAGGTTTTACTCAAAATGTAACCTAAGTGCTAAATCAGGGCCTAGACATAAAAGACCATGTATTGTGTAATTCTATTTCTATGGAACTTCTGAAAAGGGAAATGTGTAGTTACAGAAGATAGGTTATGGTTGCCTGGAGCCAAGAGTGGAACAGAAAGTAACTGCTCATGGACACAGGTTCCATGTGGGCAGAAATGTTCTAAAATTAGATTGTGGTCATAGCTGAATGGCTGTGTAAATTTACTAGAAATCATTGAACAGTATACTTGAAATTAGTAAATCTTATGGTAAATAAATTATAAACTCAATAAAGCTATCTAAAAAAGAAGAAAGGGGTGCCAGGCATGGTGGCTCACGCCTGTCATCCCAGCACTCGGGAGGCAGAGACAGGAGGATTGCTCAGTTCAAGGCCTGCCTAGGCACCATAGTGAGCTCAGGGCCAGCCTGAACTACAAAGCGAGACCCTGTCTCAAAAAAAAAAAAAAGAAGAAGAAGAAGAAGAAAGTGTAAAAGAAATGTTTAGCTAGAGCTGGAGTCACCTAAAAACTTGAGCCTTGAGGACTTGCTTCCGAAATGGCTCCCCCTCAGGGCTGACAAGGTGATCCTGGAGAGAGGACACAGTTCCTCGCAGTGTGAGCCTCTTCACAAGCCTGGGTGTCCTTAAGCCATGACACTCGGCTTTTCCAACAGCAAATGATGCCAGAGAGACCAAGGGAGAAACTGCAATGTCTTTTGTAACCAAACCTCAGAAGTCACACACCATGACTACCGCTGTATTGTACTGGATACACAGGCCAGCCATATTAGAGTGCGGGAGAGCATTACCCAAGAGACTGTGGGCTATGAAGTGAATCGTGGGAGCCATTTTAGAAGCCCTCTTGGAAGCCATCTTGGAAGTGTGGCGCTGGTGTGCAGCAGACCTCGGAACTCAAGGGTTTCATCTTCAGGAGAGGAAGGGTATCCTTTGTATCATTCTTACTCTTCCTGGAGTAAGAGTTACTCCAGTTACTAAGTAACTGGACTTTTACTTATAAATCTAGAGCATCACAGTGCTGTTATCAGTCGTTCACCATAGAACTACCTATATGATTTAAGCATTGAATGACTCAAGAAACTGCTTGAAAGTCTGATACTCACGTTTTTAAATATTTCTTCTGGTTCTGTGGTCCTCATGGTTTCCTTAGAGATCTAACAATTTAAGCAACTACTTTCTTCAGTTGATAGCAATAGAAATAATGAGTCCTGGTTAGCAAATTTTTTTTTTTAAGACAGGGTCTCACTGTGTCGTTCAGGATGGCCTTGAACTCACTGTGCAGCCCACGATAGAGCCAGACTCCCGACCACCCTCCCACCTCTGCCTCCGGAGTGCTGGGACCCAGGTGTGCGCCGCCGGGCCGTGCTCGCTGTGCAGTCCATGCGACGAGACCGACGGTGAAGCAGTCACAGTGCTTCCTGGCTTTGGAGTCGTGGGCAATGGCCGTGATGCGTCTGGACCCAACGGATCACAGAATGAGCCTCTTTCAATGGTTCAGTGCTACGCAACAGAGCGTCCCAGGACGGTGCCAAACAGGAGCGGCTGGGAAGAGTCAGAAGGAGCCTTGGCTGCCCTCTGGGCTCCCCATGCACGGGAAGGTTCTGAGGGGCCGCCAGCCGCCCCCATCCACATGGCCTCCGGCCTCCATCGGGTGGGCTGACTCCTTGGGCCGCAGAGCCACGCTGCCCCAGGGCACAGGACCAGCCAGGCCCAAGGACTGGCGAAACAAAGTCACCTTCCAGGAAGTGCAACCAGCAAGCTGACCAGCCGTCTTTAATCATCTTTTTCAGAGACACAAACTCTTACTCTTTTTTCTTTCTTTTGAGACAGGGTCCCGCTTTATAGTTGAGGCTGGCCCTGAGCTCACTATGGTGCCCAGGCAAGCCTCGAACTCAGCAATCCTCCTGCCTCTGCCTCCCCAGTGCTGCATTCACAAGTGTGAGCCACCACGCTGGGCCAAACTCCTACCATCACTGTGGCCTGTGATTCGTTGCATTTTTCTTGTAGTTAAGAAAGCCTCTTACAGGATGGAAAAACTTACATATTTACTATATCTCCGTTAGAGAGAACATCAAATTACTGTCTTCTTTTCCCAGATTCTTAGCTATTGAACATAAACAAAGTATTTTGATTTCTGAGCCCTCGGGGAAGGTACATTTTAAACATTTTCAATAACTCAATTTGCATAATGTACCCAATACAGGAAATAAGTGTGTGGCTTAATAAGCATTTCTTGAGCTCCTACAGTGTCCCAGGCACTCTGCCAGGAGTTAGGAGGTAAAACAACTACCAGCACCATGCTGGGCAGGAGCGTTCCTTACACTCAGGAGCTACGCTGACAGAGGCAGCGCAAACAGCGGCCTAAATCGGACAAGCCTATCACTCATGTGAACACCCCCAGGTAGAGTCCTCACTGGGGACCCTAGTTTTCTGGGACTCCGTTTTCCACCTTCGGCCCCTTCCTAGCTCTGTGTTCCAAGCCAAGTCCTCGCCACCGTGTCTCTCCAGGGAAACAGGAAGGAGGAAAGAGACTCACCACCCGCCTTCTCAGGAGAGCAGTCCTTCTGCCTCAGCCAGCATCTCAGTGGTCGGAATTTAGCCACGGGACGAAGACAGATGTGGTCTGGATTCCAGACACTCACATCCCGGCTGGACTCGGGGAGCCCTGTGAGGTGAACAGGCGCCGGGACGGGAGAGAGCGCCCTGTGGGCTGCCCAGAGGGGCCGCAATCCCCACTGGGCCAAGTTTTGCAGGGATGGGGGCCGCTGAGCAAAGGTCTGGCTGCATAGTCCAGGCTAGCCTCAAACGCCCAGCGGCCTCCAGCCTCTGCTAGCTGAGGGCTGGGACACAACTGTGTGGCACCCTGGCACCATGCCACCATGCCTGGCTCTGAACTTCACTTTTCCTTTTTCTTTCTCTTTTTTGATCAGTGAGTTTTTTTGGGTTGGTTTGTTTGGGGTTTTTTGTTTTGTTTTGTTTTGTTTTTTTGTGGTACTAGGGATAGAACTCGGGCCCTTGCACATTCAAGGTCGACATGGTTCCACTTGAGCTAAATCCCCAGCTCCCTGAACTTCACTTTTTACCAGCTCCACACACCACAGTGCCAGGCATGGCGGCTCACGCCTGTCATTCCTGCACTCGGGAGGCAGAGGCAGGAGGATTGCTGAGTTCGGGGCTTGACCAGTCTACATAGTGAGCTCAGCACCAGCCTGAACTACAATGCGAGACCCTGTCTCAAAAAAAAAAAAGTTAAACTTAATATCTATTTTTTCAATGGCATAAACTAAAGCTACAAAAAACTCTTTGTTTTGTTTCAGCTAGAAGCTGACAAAAATTCCTATTGCATCATCTTAACAAAACACACGCACTGGGCCGGAGGGTTAGCTCAGTGGTTCTGGCGCCTGCCTCGCAAGCACAAGGTCCTGAGTTCAATCCCCGGTAACCACATACAGTGCTGGGTGTCGAGACTCATGCCCACCAGCCAGCCATCAATACCACATACCACAGTGTCAGGCGTGGTGGCTCATGCCTGTAATCCCAGCACTCGGGAGGCAGAGAGAGGAGGATTGCTGAGTTCGAAGCTTGCCTAGGCACCATAGCGAGCTCAGAGCCAGCCTGAACTACAAAGGGAGACTCTGTCTCAAAAAAAAAAAAAAAGTTAAACTTAATATCTATTTTTTCAATGGCATAAACTAAAGCTACAAAAAACTATTTTGTTTTAGCTCAAAGCTGACAAAAATTCCTATTGCATCATCTTAACAAGACACACGCTCTACCCAAGGTCACTATAATGTCAGGTACCTGGGTAATGTTACTGTTTGGGGTTGTTTTATTTGCAGGGGTGTTTCTTGGTTTCAGTGATCAACCTTGGGACCTCGTGCTCGTGAGGCAGGGACAGAACCACTGAGCTGAATCCCCTGCGAATTTACCATTGTTGAGTCGCAGTTCATCTTGGCCAACTCAAAACCATCACCTTTTCATATTCGCGCTACCAACAGGCAATACACATTAATAGCTTGCAGCCTGGCATGGTGGACACCCCTGTAATCCCAGCACTTGGGAGGCAGAGGCAGGAGGATCACCAGGAGTTCTAGGATAACCTGGGCTACACAGCAAGACCCCGTATCAAAGAAGAAAAAAGAAAAGTAAATCCACAAAAGTAGAATCTCAGAACAAAAACTAACATTCATTACACAAATGTGGGATTTGGTGGTGGGGATTTTTTTTAGTTTTTAGACAGGGTCTCGTTTTGTAGTTCAGGCTGGCCCTGAGCTCAGTATATAGCCCAGGCAAGCCTCAAACTCACAGCAATCCTCCTGCC
>PVIC010015176.1:0-35539 GCA_004025085.1 Thryonomys swinderianus
CTTTTTTTTTTTTTTTTTTTTTTGAGACAAGGTTTTACTTATGTAGCCCAGGCTGTCCTTGAACTCATCCTTCTGCCTCAGCCTCCCAGGTGCTGGGATTTTAGGCATGTGGCACCATAACTCAGTTCTGTCTTTTATATTTCTGTATTTCCCCCTCTCTCTCTGTGGGTATCTCTATCTTTGTCTGTAATGGGGGGGTTCAATACAGAGCTTTGTGTATGCTACCCAACCATTATACCTCTGATCTATATCCCCAGCTCCTCTCTACATTTCTTATTCTGAAGGTATGCTGGCCATGAATTTCACTCAGATTTTCTTTTTGTGGAAGTCTTATTTTTCATTCTTCTGAGACATAGTCTCATCGTAGAGTTTAGGCTGGCTTTGAACTCACCGTTTAGCCCAGGCTAGTCTCAAACTTGAGATAATCCTCTTGCCTCAGCCTCCCAAGTGCTAGGATTATAAGCATATGCCATCATGCTTTTTTTTTTCCATTTTAAAATAGATTTTTTTTTTGAAACAGGGTCTCGCTTTGTAGTTCAGGCTGGCTCTGAGCTCACTATGTAGCCCAGGCAAGCCTGGAACTCAGCAATCCTCCTGCCTCTGCCTCCCAAGTGCTGGGATGACAAGCGTGAGCCACCACACCGGCACTGTGGTATATGGTATTGATGGCTGATGGGCGTGAGTCACCATGCCCAGTATTGTATGTGGTTATCGGGATCAAACTCCGGGCTTTGCACTTGGGAGGCAGGCGCTGGAACCACTGAGCTAAATCTCCGGCCCCTTGAAATAGATTTTTGAGTGTTTATTGAGTCTAAATGGATATTTTTTTCTTTTGAATCTTTGTTTGGGTGTCTAATTTTTATCAAATTCAAAGGGTTTTTTTTTACGTTATTTCTTCAAATGTCTTTTTCATACCCTTTCTTACATCTTTGTTTCTAGAACTCCATTTATAAATATGCTAACTGCTGGATGATGCACTTCACTTTGCTTTATTCACTTTTCCCCTTTGTGTTTTGGTGTGGCTGTTTTCCATTCACTGGTGATTTTTTTCTGCATCAACTCATCTAGTAATGTCATCCAGTATATTCTGCATTTCAAATAATGGACTTTTTTCCAATCTAGAAATTACGTTTCAGGATTTTGTTTGTTTGTTTTTAGATAAGTCCTCTCTATATTGTCCAGACTGGCTTCAAATTTAAGATCCTCCTTTCTCAGCCTTTCAAGTGCTGGGATTACAGGTGTGTGTGGCCATATTGGTTTGGGTCTTTTTTATAACCTTAGCTTTTCTCTTTATGTTTATGTTTTGTTTCATTCTGAATCCTGTTTATAATAGCTGTTTTAATTCTTTGCTAATTTCATTATTTCTGTAATTTCTATATCTGTTTCTATAGATTTATTTTTCTTCTGGTTATGAATCATAATTTTCTACTCCTTTGTATACCTGATGATTTTTGATTGGATGTTACTCATAAAATTTATATTGGTGATTGAATCATGTTTTTATACTTTATTTGCCTGATAATTTTTTTTTTCTGGTACTGGGGGTCAAAATGAGGTTTTTGCACTTACGAGGCAGGTAGAGTGCCACTGAGTTACATTGCTGGCCCTGCTTGATAATTTTTGATTGGATATTACTTGTGAAATTTACAGTGGTGATTGCTGGACTTCATTGTTTTTTCCTTAAGAGTCTTGAACTTATTCTGGCAAGCAGTTAAGTTACTTGGACATGAAGTTGGTTCTTTTTAAAGCCTGTTGATTTATTAAGTGGCTTCAGATGAATTTTGACCTTAGGGCTAACATAATTTAACCCCAACTCTGTCAAATACTGTTTTTTCATCTCTTCACCTGCTGGCAGGAGTGTGAACTATTCCTAGGTCTTTGTGACTTTTTGATTCCTTTGTATACTTTCTGATGGCTCTTTTCCTAATCTCATAGAGGTTCATCCCTTTTCATTACTCAACCAAATATTTAGGGAAACCTCTTGCACAGTAGTATCTGTGTATGTATCTGTCTCCATCTCTCTCTCTCTCTTTCCTTTCCTTTTCCAGTCTCTTTTGTTTTTTTTTAAAGTTTTACAGCATGGCTTCCCTGAACTGTGATTTCTGCATTCTCAACCAAAGTACTGGGCTCTCATTGGATTTCCCTTCATTGCAATCTGAAAACTGCCTTCACTTGAATACTTTCAGTGATATGCTTCTGGCATCACTGGTTGGTTGACCAGTGTCTGTTCATAGTTCTTTTAGCCATTTACTATACATATTACTTTGACTTTTTGATTTATTTTTATGTGTTTTTTTTTCTCAGAACAATATAGCTGAAGTACAAGAATTACATTCTGAATTAATGTGGAAGGACTTTATAGACCACATCAGTAGTCTCCTACACAGTGTCGAAGTAGAAGTGAGTTACTTTGCAGCTGGTATTATTGCCCATTTAATATCCAGAGGTGAGCAAGCCTGGACATTGAGCCGCAGCCAAAGGAATTCTCTTCTTGATGATCTGGTAGGCTCATTTGATGTTTTCTGAAGAAGACAAACAATATTCATAATGGCTAAACTATTATCAGACCCTTAAAATGCAGTGTAATGCTAAGTAAGTATTGTAATCCTTTCTTTGTGTCTTTTGTCTTCTAGCATTCAGCTATTTTGAAATGGCCAACTCCAGAATGTGAGATGGTAGCATACAGGTAATTGTCACAATAATTAGTAATAAGACAGTAATCTAGTCTTTTTCTTAGCAGGGTCACTCCTATTAGATGTTAGTCATGTCCCTTATTGATTTTAAAAGAAACATTGTAGCTGGGTGTGATGGTACAGGCCTGTAATTGCAGCTACTTGGCAGGCTGAAGCAGCAAGATCACAGCCTGGGTAACTCAGTGAGACCCTATTTCAAAGCAAAAAATAATAAGGGCTGGCACGAAACCCAGTGATAGAGAGCTTGCCTCAGCATGAGACTCTGAGGTCAGTCCCGAGTACCTTAAAAGAAGCAAAGTATTTTGATATTTTTCTGATACCTATAATTCATACCATTCCCTTCCTTTATTGAACACATACTGAATACAAGTCTCAAAGATTTGATCTGAGCTCTTTAAAATTATTAATTACCCCAAGTATTCTAGGTTGCTGCTTAATTAATTTTATTACAACTACTTTTGTTGTCTGTTTCATAAATGCTGGTTCTGTCAACATTTTATTTTATTAGCCCAACTTACATGTTCATATTTTTCTGATACCTATAATTCATATCATTCTTCCCTTAGTTAAACACTTACTTACTGAATACAAGTCCCAGAGATTTGTTATGAGCTCTTTAAATTCAAAGATGAATTTTTTTAAAAAGAAAAAAAGAAGGGCTGGGGATTTAGCTCAAGTGGTACCACACCAACCTTGGATGAACAAGGGCCTGAGTTCAATCCGCAGTACCACCAAAAAAAAAAAAAAGAAAAAAAGAAATTCAAAAATAACTAAGACATACTGCACACAAGAATCTTGCAGTTTAAGGCTAGGCATAGTAGTACATGCTTATAGGCCCAGCACATGAGAGGCTGAGGCAGGAGAATCACTGCGAGTTCAAAGCCAGCCTGAACTGCATAATTAGACCCTGTCTGAAAAAAAGAAAAACAAAAACAGGGCCAAGGATTTAGCTCAGTAGTTATAGTGCCTGGCTTGAAAGTGCAAGGACCCGAGTTCAATCCTCAATACAAAAAAAAAACAAAAACGAATCTTATAATCTAATAAGGGAAACCAAATGACCACTACAGTAGATATATGTAAAATTAAACATGAAATCTCTTAAGTCTACACTGAAAAATCTTATGTTAAAAAGCTTTCAAAGAAGTCAGTTATGGGGGCAGAGATTTACCTTAGTGGTTCCAGCACCTACCTAGCAACAGGGCATGGTGGCTCACACCCACAGGGAATCAGTACCACATACGAGAAATGCCGGGCTTGGTGGCTTACATCTGTTATCCCAGCACTCTGGAGGCAAAGGCAGGAGGATTGCTGAGTTGAGGCTTGCCTGCGTAGTGAGCTCAGGACCAGCCTGAAATACAAAGTGAGACCCAGTCTGAAAAAAAGAAGTCAGTTATGAACTGAGCTTTTGTTTTGTTTCGTTTGGTTTTTTGAATCAAGGTCTCGCTATGTAGTCTAGGCTGGCCTTGAACATGCAGTGATCTTCCTGTCTCGTCTCCCTAAGTGTTGGGATTACAGCCATGCACTACCACATATGGCTAGTTTTTTATTTTTGGTACTAGGGATTGAACTCAGGACCTCATGCTTGTGAGGCACGTACCAGCACCACTCACACTTGTTAGTTGTTTTTTTGTTTGTTTGTTTGGTTTTTTTTTGAGGGTCTCGCTTTGTAGTTCAGGCTGGCTCTGAGCTCACTGTATAGCCCAGGCAAGCCTGGAACTCAGCAATCATCCTGCATCTGCCTCCTGAGTGCTGGGATTACAGGCGTGAGCCACCACGTCCGGCACTGTGGTATGTGGTATTGATGGCTGGTGGGCATGAGTCTGCACACCCAGCATTGTATGTGGTTACTGGGGATCGAACTCAGGACCTTGGACTTGCGAGGCAGGTGCCGGAACCACTGAGCTAACCCTCTGGCCCACACCTGTTAGTTTTGAAAAATTAAAGTCAAGAGACTTAAGGAGGAGAAAGCAATGTATGAATGCAGGCAAATCTAAAAGAACATGATAGTATTGCTGAAACTAGAAGTAACACTACGTCCATAAAGGAAAACAATTTGCAAAGTAATGTATTGAAGTGCATACTAGCTGCCCAACCCTCTTTATGGCAGTTAGATGACTTTATAGCCAAGTTACTAATTACCCAACGCATTCCAGGTTGCTGCTAATTAATTATATTACAACTTATTTTTGTTGTCTGCTTCATAAATGCTGGTGCTGGAAACTTTTTTTTTTTTTTTTTTTTTTTTTTTGCTTTTTGAGACAGGGTCTCGCGTTGTAGTACAGGCTGGCCCTGAGCTCACTATGGTGCCCAGGCAAGCCGCCGCGATCTCAACAATCCTCCTGTTTCTGCCTCCCAAGTGCTGGGATTACAGGCGTGAGCCACCACGTCCAGCATTGTGGTATGCGGTGTTGATTGTTGGTGGGCGTGTCTCCACGCCCAGCATTATATGTGGTTACCAGGGATCGAACTCAGGTCTTTGCGCTTGCGAGGCAGGCGCCGGAACCACTGAGCTAACCCTCCGGCACAGGGAACTTTTTTTAAATGGTATTAGGGTTTGAACTCATGACCTTGTGCTTGCAAGGCAGCTGGTTGCAGTACTGAGTTAAATCCTTGGCCCTCTGCCGACACTTTTTTTTTTTTTTTTTTTTTTGAGACACAGTCCAGCTTTGTAGTTCAGGCTGGCCCTGAACTCACTATGTAGCTCAGGCAAGCCTTGAACTCAGCAATCCTGCCTCTCCCTCCCAAGTGCCGGGATTACAGGTGTGAGCCACACACCTGGCATTGGTATGTGGTACTAATTGCCAGTTGGAGTGAGTTACCACACCCAGTATTGTTGTATGTGGTTAATGGGGATCGAACCAGGGACCTTGCGCTTGCTAGGTAGGTGCCAGAACCACTGAGCTAAATCTCTGGCCCATCTGCCAACATTTTTTATTTGCCCAACTTACATGGTACCCCTTTTGGTTCAGACTAGTAGTCACAGAAAGAATAGCTCTAGACTACCATATTGTTCTCCTTCTTCATAGTAACATCTCCCTTCTCCATTTCTTAGTTTCTAAAAAAAGGTCTACTAGTCTTCAAAATGTGTATGTTGGCCAGGGATGTACCTCAGTGACACTGTGCTTCCTTGGCAAGCAGGAGGTCCTGAATTTGCTCCCCAGTTTTTTAAAAAAAGTATAACTTTAAGACCAAAAAAGTGCTTGTGAAAGATTTTTTTCTCTTTTAGTACTATGTTCTAATCCCTTTCACTTTCTGTGCCAAAGCATGTTGAAATTCAATCTTCAGAAATATGTAAGACAAGATATTTTGAAGTTCATTTTATATGATGACATTTCTACAGCTTAAAAAATAATGCTACACTCGGTGGTTCCGGCGCCTGCCTCGCAAGCATAAGGACCTGAGTTCGATCCCTGGTTACCACATATAATGCTGGGCGTTGTTGGTTCACGCCTGTAATCCCAGCACTCGGGAGGCAGAGACAGGAGGATTGCTGAGTTCGCGGCGGCTTGCCTGGGCACCATAGTGAGCTCAGGGCCAGCCTGAACTACAAAGCAAGACCCTGTCTCAAAAAAGCAAAAAAAAAAAAAAATAATAATAATAATGCTACAAGCCAGGCATGGTAGCATATACTTCTAATTCCAGCTTTAGAGAGGCTGAAACAGAAGGATGGCTGTGAATTTGAGGCCAGCTTGGGCTAATAGTAAGTTCAAGGCCAGCCTGAACTACATAGCCAAAAACCTGTCTCAAACAAACAAACAAAAATACTACATAGCAATGTAACTTTGACTCTCTTATTTTTTACCCTTAGGTCCTTTAATCCATTTTTCCCATTACTTGGCTGTTTCACAACACCAGGAGTCCAGCTGTGGGCAGTTTGGGCCATGCAACATGTCTGCAGCAAGAATCGTATGTAACAAAACAGAATTATGCCTTTTATCTTTCAGAGAAAATTCTTCTTTCGTAGCAAAGCCATTTCTAATTTTCATTTTGCAATAATTTTTAAAGATAACTGATTTTTTGGGTCAAAGATTTAGCTTGGTGGTTCTGGTGCCTGCCTATCAAGCACAGGTCCCTGGTTCAATCCTGGTAACCACACACAATACCAGGCATGGTAATTCACGCACCAGCAATCATTACCACATACCACAATGCCTGGTACCACCCAAGTGCTAGGATTACAGGTGTGTACTACCACACTTAGCTTAAGCTCATAGAGTGAATTTATTTCTTTATTTAAATTTTTTTCTAGTACTAGGGGTTAAACTCAGGAGCTTAGCTTGCCAGGCAGGTATAGAACCACTGAGCTATAGACTGGGGTGCCTATAGAGTTTAAATATTCATAGCCTGTGGTGGGCTGGTGGTGTATCTTAGTGGTAGACTGCTTGCCTACCATGCCCAAACCCCTAGGTTCAATACCCAGCTCTGGGAAAAAAACAAAATAATGAAGGCCAGGAATAGAAGTCAGTGGTAGCGGACTTGCCTAGCTAGCATATGTAAGATTATTGGTTTGATTCCCAGCACCGCAAAAAAATTTTAAGAACTTGTTTTTACATGAATATTCATTCAAGTGTTATTTATAATAGCATCTAACACTAGAGGTCCAGAAGTATATGCTACCATGCCTGACCTGTAGCATTAATTTTTAAGCTGTAGAAATGTCATCATATAAAATGAACTTCAAAATATCTTGCCTTACATATTTCTGAAGATTGAATAGGCAAATGTGAAATCACATTGGACTGCCCATACAGTGGAATATCTACATATCATCTTAAGTGAAGAACATTTAGCCCAGGATGTAACTTACAGCACTATGCCTGCCTGGCAAATGCAAGGTCCTGAGTTCAATCTCTGGTACCAAAAATATGAGAGAGAGAGAGAGAGAGAGAGAGAGAGAGAGAGAGAGAGAGAGAGAGAGAGAGAGAGAGAGAGAGAGAGAGAGAGAGAGTGTGTGTGTGTGTGTGTGTGTGTGTGTGTGTGTGTGATATCTTTATCTGTATACATACACATCTGTACAGTTTACCTGGTTTTCTTCCTGGAGGTACAGTGATTACTAACTTCAGGTAAGTTATAAAGAAAAGAAATTTATTTTTCATAGTTCTGCAGGCCAGAGGTCCAAGGTGAAGGAATTGTCATTTGATATCTGATGAGGGCCGTGCTGTGCCCTCACTTCAGAGAAGGCAGAATGGCGGATGAGCTCACCAGCCAGCTGCTGTGTGAAACCACTTTCATAAGTATATCATCTTACTAATAAGGAAGAAGCCCTGATGCCCTAATCTCATCTTTAATGGCCTTGCTTGTAAAGCTGTCATATTGGCAACACTTAAGTTTGGAGAGGACCTGTTCAAACCATAGCCCTGGCCTGGGGTGGGGGAACCAAGCACAGTACAGCAGTTTCATTGAGTTGAGGAGAGAGACCAGAGGGTGAGGTGCCTTGCTTTGTGCTGCAGAGTTGGCAGAGACAGCAGCTATAGTTACTGAGAACTCCTCACTGTCAAATACACTGTGAAATACTTTAAATATTATACAATAAAGAAACAAAATCACAGTGTTAGGATTAATCAACGACTTCTCTGGGGAACTCTTAAAATCTTGTCTTTTATTTTGTTATTTATTTAGGTATTGGGGATTGAACTTGAGACCTTCCACTTGTAAGGCAGGCAGTGGAATCACTGAGCTAAATCCTGGCACCAGCCTTGTCTTTGTACTTAAGGTTTTAATTTTGGGAATGGAATTTGGGTGTGAGTTATCCTGACCTTGGCTACCATGTTGTCACTTTAAGTGTTGCAACCTCATGAGCCATTTCTCTGTCGTCTGCTGTAGCTGTTGGCAGAGAGGTTGTGCTAACCTGCATACCATCTGCAGTGCCCTCCTGAGTTATGTAGGCTTTGGTCAGACTCACTTCATAAAGCTAGCCAGTCGTGGGGTGAACTCATAGCCTGCTTTGGGTAGAGTCAACAGAGCAGTCTTCCGTATGGTGATGCATGCTTGTCATCCCAGCACTAGGGAGGCTGAGACAGGAGTATCGCCAGGAGTTTGAGGCCAGCCTGAGCTACAAAATGAGATCTTGTCTCAAAAAGACAGAAACACTCCTGGGTGTGGTGGCTCACGCCTGTCATCCCAGCACCCCGGAGGCAGAGACAGGAGGATTGCTGAGTTCGCGGCGGCTTGCCTGGGCTACATAGTGAGCTCAGAGCCAGCCTGAACTACAAAGTGAGACCCTGTCTCAAAAAAAAAAAAAAGACAGAAACACCACCACCAGCAACAACAGCGAAAACCGAAAAACCCAGGAGGGGTTAGGAAGAAACCATACAATATTTAGTCTTTGTATGTCTATTTCACTTAATGTTGTGGTCTCAAGATACACCCATTTTCCTATAAAAGACTCAGGTCTATCCTTTTTTACAACTGAGCAGTACTCCATTGTATATAAATGCTACTTTTTTATTCATTTATCTGGTCATTAGCGCACATGTCACTTCCAAGATGTAGCTATTATAAATGATGCTCCTCTAAGCATAGGTCTGCATATATCACTGCGAGATAATGTCTTAACTTTTTTGGGAAGATACCTATAAGAGGAATAACTGGGTCAAATGAAATTTCTAGTTTTAGTTTGTTGAGGGAACTTCATACTGATCCTCACAGTGATTATATTCATTTATATTCCCATCAGCAGCTTGGAAGGATTCCCATTTACCTGCAGCCTCATCAGCATTTGTTATTATTTGATTTCCTGATGATGCCATTCTTTCTGGAGTAAGATAAAATTTCATTGTTGTTTTAATTTGCGTTTCTGTAATGGCCAAAGATGTTGAACATTTTTATATATGTTTATTGACCATTACTTCTGAGAAATATACAGTTCTTTCAGTTGCTCGTTTTTTTGATTGGATCTTTTTTTTTTTTTTTTTTTGAGACAGGGTCTCGCTTTGTAGTTCAGGCTGGCCCTGAGCTCACTATGTAGCCCAGGCAAGCCTGAAACTCAGAAATTCTCCTGTCTCTGCCTCCAGAGTGCTGGGATTACAGGCATGAGCTACCACACCCGGCACTGTTGTATGTGGTACTGATTGCTGGTGGGTATGAGTCACCATGCCCAGCATTGTATGTGGTTACCGGGATGGAACTCAGGGCCTTGTGCTTGCGAGGTGACGCCAGAACCACTGAGCTAAATCTCCAGCCCTTGATTGGGTCTTTTGTCCGGGAAGGGGGGTGGCTGTAATGTTTTTGAGTTTCTATATTCTGCCTATAAGTAGAATATGTTAGGCAAGTGTGTTTTTCCATTCTTTAAGTTGTCTCTTCACTCTGTTGTTTCCTTTGTTACAGAGAAGCGCTTTTTTTTTTTTTTTTTTTTTTTTTTTTTTTTTTTTTTTTTTTTTTTTTTTTTTTTTTTTTTTTTTTTTTTTTTTTTTTTTTGAGACATGGTCTTGCTTTTTTAGTTAAGGCTGGCTCTGAGCTCACTATGTAGTCCAGGCAAGCCTGGAACTGAGCAATCCTCCTATCTCTGCCTCCTGAGTGCTGGGATTACAGGTGTGAGCCACCATGCCCGGCCAGAAGCTTTTTAATTTGATCTGATCCATTTGTTGATTCTAAGTACTATTTCTCATGTAATTGGGGTTCTGTTTTTAAAAAGTCCTTGCTTATAGCTAGGCATGGTGGTTCATGCCTGTAATCCCAGCATTCAGGAGGCAGAGGCAGGAGGATTGCTATGAGTAGTTCAAGGTTTGCCTGGGCTACATAGTGAGCTCAGAGCCAGCCTGAACTACAAAATAAGACCCTGTCTCAAAAAAAAAAAAGTTCTTGTTTGTGACTCTGACTTCAATATTCCTATTTTATTTTCCAGCAGATAAAGGGATTCTGTTTTCACATTTACATCTTTGATCCATGTTGATTTTAGTTTAGTACATGATGCAAGATACAGGTCTAGATTTAATCTGTATGTAGATGGCCAGTTTTCCCAGAACCAGTTGTAAAAGGACAATCTTTGCTTCAGCATCAATTTTTGGCTCCCTTGTTGAAGATCACGTAGCTAAGGGCTGGAAATTTAGCTCAGTGGTTCCAGCACTTGCCTAGCAAGCACAAGGTCCCTGGTTTGACCCCCTGCTACCCACATACAATAATGCTGGGCGTGGTGGCTCATCCCTGTGGTCCCAGCATACAAGAGGCATAGGCAGAGGCAGGAGAATTGCTGAGTTCGAGGTTTGTCTGGGCTACATAGTGAGCTCAGAGCCAGCCTGAACTACAAAGTGAGACTTGTATCAAAAAAAAGAAAAAAATCATGCAGCAGAATGTGCCTGGAATTGTTCTACATCCTCTATTCTGTTCCACTGATCCATTCCTTTTTTTTTTTTTTTCTCCCCAATACACAGTAGCTTCATGGTGTAGTTTAGAGTCCATGATTACAATGCATCCTGCCTTGCTCTTGTTGCCTGGGATTGCTTTTTGAATTTAGCAATATTCCTGCCTTTGCCTCCCAAGTGCTGGGATTACAGGTTTGAGCCACCAAGCCCAGCATTTGTGATATGTGGTACTAATTGCTGGTGGGCATGAGCCACCACATCCCATATTGTTGTATGTGGTTATGGGGGATGAACCAGGGACCTTGGGCTCGCTAGGCAGGCACTGGAACCACTGACCTAAATCTCCGGCCCTGTAACTTAGGTCTGAGAGGTTTTCCTTCCTTGGTTAGGTCAATTCCTAAGTATTTAATTCTTCTTGAAGCTATTGGGAAAGGTATTGTTTACCTAATTTCTTTCTCAATGAGTTTATTATTGGTGTATAGGACTATTCTTGATTTTTATATGATGATTTTGTATCCTGCTGTGCTACTGAATTTGGTTATTATAGGAATCTTTTGATGGAATTTTTGAGTCATCTATGTAGAAGATCATGTCATCTTTGAATAATGATAATTTTACTTCTTCCCGTCCTGTACATATCTCTTTTATTTCTTTTTCTTGCCTGATTGTTCTGACTGATGTTTCCAGAACTGTACTGAATAAGAGTGGTGAGAGTGGACATCCTTTCTTGTTCTGATTTTAGAGGGAAAGCTTTCAAGCTTCTCTCTTCTCCATTTATATGATGTTTGCTGTTGGTTTGTAATAGTTTTTATCAGATTGTTTCTCTCGTTTTCTTTCAGCTTCAAGGTATTGCAGCATGCTGATTGAAGAAGGAGGACTGCAACATTTATACAACATCAAAGAACATGAACAGACCGATCCCCATGTCCAGCAGATTGCTGTAACCATTCTGGACAGCTTAGAAAAACATATTGTGCGGCATGGGAGGCCACCTCCCTGTAAGAAGCAGCCCCAGGCTAGGCTAAATTAATAGCCATAGGTAATTGGATAATTGAGTCACCAGGATCCCTTTTTGTGATTGGTCCACTTGGGATATCTTACCCTGTGTGGTGTTTTGGGTTCTGTGACAAGAGTCATAAGATCAGTTTGGGATTAATAATGTACAGTGCTACCCATGTGAACAGTCTAATATGTCTTGTGATTTTTAACTTATGAGGCAAGAAAGGCCTCTTTATCATTCCCTTTTAGGAAATTTTCCACATCTTTCAGTGTTTGAATTTACCTGTGCTTGACATTCTACAGTTTTCTGATAAAGTTTGCACGAACCCATAGGCCAGACTTTTCTGATCTCAAAGTCCCTTCCAATCAGTTTATGGCCTCAGATGAGTTGTTAATCTGATTTCTGGCACTGCTTCAGTTGTGAAGGTTCTATTGCTTCTGTATAAAATGCCTTTATCTTCTGTGTATCTCTTAGAAGACACCCTTCTTAGTGTGAAAGAATGGAAACCTGCGTTGTCTCCTCATGGAAGATGTTCACTCTGGAACCTGGGTGGCTGGCAGAAAAATATATTGGAAAGAAAAACAATTCAGGAAGAATAGAGTTTAGGAAATGAGAATTGCTCTCATTGTGTAGTTTCTAAAATGGGACAGGTTGCCCTTCTGGAGCCTACCTGTTCAGAGGAAATGAGCAGAACCTTGTCCCCTGTATTTATGGCTAGAAACACGGACTGGACTGGTACTCTGTACTGACTGCAGGTTGCTCTCCAGAAATATTTCCCAGACATCACACCATAAACTATTATAGTACTCTGTGTTAAAGCCTAACTGTATGATTCTCTGTATGTCACACTGTTCAGAAAATGTAAATTTAAAAAATTTGTCTCTGGTTAAAAGTAGCTGTTCTTTTCCTGCTATTTTAAATTCATTTTTGTTCAGGGGGATAGAGACTACTTATGGTATTAACCTGTTCATTTAAAACACAATTGACAACAGTAAGATTTGCCACAGAAAGTTAAATTTGGGCTAGTAGTGTAGCTCAGAGGTTGAGTGCATGCTTACCATGTATAGTCCTGAGTTCAATACTCAGCACCCAAAAAATGAAAGAAAAGAAAAGAAAGAAAAAGAAAATGCTAAATTTTTCAAATATGTATATTTTGTTAATTTGTTCATGTTATAAAGAGTTGTCCACATCTCACTGCCAAAAATACAAGAAAAAAATAAGATTATTGTTGTGTGATTAAATGTAATGATTCTAATTACAGTGGATAAAAGGAAATATTTTTGATGGATTATTTTGTAGACAATTGCCTTTCCTTTAAGATACTTGATATAGTATATTAAACAATAAAATACCACTATATCAATAATTGTACTTAAGGGGCCGGAGGGTTAGCTCAGTGGTTCCGGTGCCTGCTTCGCAAGCACAAGGTCCTGAGTTCGATCCCCAGTAACCACATATAATGCTGGGCGTGGAGATACACCCACCAACAAGCAACACCACATACCACAATGCCGGACGTGGTGGCTCACGCCTGTAATCCCAGCACTCAGGAGGCAGAGACAAGAGGATTGCTGAGTTCGCGGCGGATTGCCCGGGCTCCATGGTGAGCTCAGGGCCAGCCTGAACTACAAAGTGAGACCCTGTCTCAAAAAAAAGAAAAAAAAAAAAATAATTGTACTTAAGAGGCAGCAAAGCTCCAGGAAATTAAATTTCCATTTCAAATTTATTTTATTAGAAGGTTAATCTGCAGTCTCAGATGATTGCATTTTTCACAATGAAAATATTTTCAGTACAGATTTTGAATGGAATGTTAAACTGATAGTGGTTATCCAGAAGCATGGTAGAAGTGGCCCTCAGAAGCTCCTTCAGAAAGGAGCTGGTATACTAGTGCACTAACAGCAGTTTTGACTCTTATCACAATAAATGGTGTCCTATATAGCGGCAAAAACTGAGTTAAACTAAAAGCAGATGTGTGAAGCCATTAAATTACGGCTTAATTCTGGCTCAGTTGGCTTAAAGAATTTTTTAAGATGCATTTTCACAGATGGTTCTTATTTCAGAGGAAGTGCAAAATTCTTTTAAAAGTCTTTAATTTTTTTTTTTTTTTGCCTTTTTTTCCCCTCAATATAATGTCTAGGGCAAAATTCAGAAAATAGGAT
Source organism: Thryonomys swinderianus (assembly GCA_004025085.1). NCBI lineage: Eukaryota > Metazoa > Chordata > Mammalia > Rodentia > Thryonomyidae > Thryonomys > Thryonomys swinderianus. The sequence continues at coordinate 14,153 of PVIC010015176.1, forward strand.
GGTCTGCAATAGCTTCAAAGTTGCTAGTAAGGTCGACCATTTTTAGGTCTTTCTAGTACAGTCTATTTAGAAGGGAAAGTATTTGAGAAGTTTGGTTTCAGGTTTTTCTTTTGTACCATTCAAGGCAGAAATATATGTTCTTTATATACTACTGCTGGATTCTTATCTGGAAGAGTTGTTTTTAGAAATGGCTAAAAAGGTACAGAAAACAGCAGACACCTTTATTTGGAGTAACTCCTTAACTGACAAAGACTCAAAATGTTTTTTGGTTTGGGGTTTTTTTTTTGTTTTGTTTTTAATCAGCGATTGAACCCTGGATCTTGCACTAGCAAGACAGGAACCAGAACCACTGAGCTAAACCTCTGGCTCTAAATTTAAATTTACTACTTTAAGCATTAATAGCAGCCAGATATTTCTGAGTCCTAAAAAGCAAAATAATTGACCATATCCCAAATATGTAAGTTTTAGTGCCTTTTTGGTTGGGATGGTTCTTAAAATTGTACATATAATTAAGGCACAAAATTATAAAGTCTTGAATTTGACCAAAATATAGCGGATGACTATATTGAAACTATGAGGTATAGTTGGATAGTCACTACGATTAGTCTATAACCCTCTTGCAATTGTGGACTAGAATGTAACATATTTGGTGGCTTCAGAGGGTCCCTTTCAGTGATGTAGAGGTGCCAAGAACAAACGAGATTAAGGTTAAGCCACTCCTTACTCCACTCAATGAATGGTATGCTCAGATATTTAGACATCACTTGAAAAGATCAATAGATCAGTCCACTAAGATAGCAAGTTACAGTATTAAAGCAAATGGGTGTACAAAGCCCTGGACTTGGTTCCTAGCACTAGATACTAGCAGTACACACACACACACACACACACACACACACACACCACACGCAAGGATAAAAGAAAAGACAAACATGTTTTAGACTGTAAGACTGAACTTTGGTTTCACTGAATAAAACCAAGTAGAACAAATATAATTAAGAGCTCTTAATTGTTTGCAGCAAGTTAAGTGGGTTTTTTTTTTGTTCGTTTTTGAGACAGAGTCTTGCCGTGTAGTTCAGGCTGGCCTCAAATTCACCATGTAGCCCAGGCTGGCCATAAACTTTCAGCTTCCTCCTGCCTCAGCCTCCTAAGTGCTGGCATTGCAGGTGTGCACCACCAAGCCTGGCTGCAAGTAAGTTTTGCTTTGGCCTTTGTACTCTAGAAAATACTTTTTTCTTTTGAAAGTTTAGGTTAGCCTTGCACCAAGGCCTTAGGTTCAATCCCCAGCACCAAAAAAAAAAAAAAAAAAAAAAAAAATTTGTGGGGTTTCTTTTCTTTTTGCCATTAAAAATAAGTATAAGTCAAGTATTAATTGGGGTTAGTTAACCATCTAGCAAAGGACATACTTGAGGTTTTCTGTTTTTTGTGGGACAGAATCTTGCTATTTTCCAGACTGGCCTTAAACTTGCTGTGTAGCACAAGCTAACCTCAAATTCATGATCTTCCTGCCTTAGCCTCCCTAAGTGCTGAGATTACATTAGTGTGCCCCTATACCCATCTTTCTTAGTTGCAGACTTTTCCCCCCTGTTCAGGTACTGAGGATTAAACCCAGGGCCTTTGTATGGAGCTACAACATTAGCCCTCTGCAAATTTTTTTTTTTTAATTATGAGATAGGGTCTTGCTTTGCCTGCTAAGTGGTCCAGGCATGATCCTCATGCCTCAGCCTCCTGTAGTGGCTGATAACACTACCATACCCAGCTCTTCTTAGTTGGAGAGTTTTGAAAACATTATCAGACGCATGGTCACCATAAGTATCTCTGCTTGTCACTTGAGGACAGGGATGCAGTTCAGTAGCACTAATAAACTTCAGGATGAGTATTTGTCTTCATAGTGTTGTTTACTTGCAAACTTCCAAAGAGTTAAATATTCATGCTTAAAACCGTCAATCCTATAAATCCAGTTTAGGAAGTTGCTCTTATAGATCTTCTTATGCTGGCCTCTTTTCTCCCTGCTTTAATTTGGCTGTACTTTTAATCATTCCAAGTGTCAAAATAACATTAGGTCATTTTGTATCACCTCTGAGCACATTTTGATGAAAATACTTTATGTACCAAATTAGATGAATGAATATAAATTTGATTTAGTGTTTTAAAATGCATTATCCTCCAAAAAAGAAAATAAAGTAAAATGCATTGGCCCTACATAGAAAAATGTGTAGCAGTACCAAGATTGAACAGAGATAGTAGCAAAACATACTGTTTTGGGCCAGGGATGTAGCTCAATGGTGCCTTGCCTGCCTGGCAATCACAAAGTCCTGAGTTCTATCCCTGATACCAGAACAAAACAACACAAAAACCACATACTGTTTTGTGTATGATGAGATGTACTTTTCTCCTGCTCTCTAATAATATGTTTACATTATTGGTTATTGTATAGCTTTAATTATGATATATGCAGTATTGTTAAACTGAAGGTGCGATTTAAAAGGAGTGTCATGCTGTCAGCTGACGCCTTTTTCAGACTTAGCCGTATGTTGTTTATTTGGGGACTTTGTACTCCAAGGGCTGCAGAACACTTCTCTGACCTTTCAGAGAGGTTTCTAAACTTTGGATTTCCCTCTTAAGTCCATGGTAGCAGTTTCAGATTAGTTTGTGTATATTATATTTGTATATATTTGTTGACACATTTTTAATTTTCAGTGTTAATTTAACAAACTGTTTACTTTAGGAATAATGCAAAACTAACCTTTGTCCAGTGATGAGAATAGCCATAGGATTGGAAAAATTGCAATTGGGCTTTAAATGAGTGATTGTTTTATCTTCTTTAGTACTTTATAGGCTTTGCATGATATAGTACAGTCCTAGTTATGCATTCTTTGATTTCCAAATCTTTTTTTTGAGACAGAGTGTCTCTTTGTAGTTCAGGCTGGCCCTGAGCACACTTTGTAGCCCAGGCAAGCCTTGAACTCAGCAATTCTCCTACCTTTGCCTCCTGAGTGCTGGGATTACAGGCGTGAGCCACCACGCCTGGCATTGTGGTGTGTGGTATCGGTATTGAACTTGGGGCCTTTCACTTGCAAGAACTACTGAGCTAAATCCCCGGCCTTAATTTCCAAATCTTAACATAAGACACTATATTAATTGGTAGCAGAATAACTTCTTAGACTGTTTCTCCCACGTACACACACTTTTCTTTTTTAACATGAATTATACAACTGTAAGTGCTGTTTTTCATTACTTTGAAGTAAAGCATCTTTTAAGCAGTGCAGCCTAACATGGCCATTAAGGATAAATTTCTCCAAGACAGGTGTAACTCCTTTAACTCCAGCGTTCAGGAGATTGAGGCAGGGTGATCCCCTCAAGTTGGAGGCCAATCTGGGCTACATAGTAAGTTCAAGGCCAGCCTGAACTACATAGAAAAACCCTTTCTCAAAAAAAATAATAATTATTTCATCCAAAGTCCTAGGCAGGATAATTACAGGTTTGAGGCCACCCTATGTGCAATTTAATGAGACACTTTCTCAAAAATAAAAATGGTAGGGGATGTAGCTCAGTGCTCTCTAGGTTCAATCCCTAGAACCCCCCTCCCCCACATAATAGTTCAGAGCTGGGCTGCTGGCACTTCCCTGTAGTCTGTAGTCCCAGCTACTCTAGAAGGCTGAGGCAGGAAGTACACATGAGCCCAGGAGTTTGAGACCACTGGCCTGGGTGACATAATAAGATTCTGTCTCAACTCGGGAGGCAGAGACAGGAGGATTGCTGAGTTCGCGGCGGCTTGCCTGGGCACCATAGTGAGCTCAGGGCCAGCCTGAACTACAAAGCGAGACCCTGTCTCCAAAAAGCAAGATTCTGTCTCAAAAGAACCTACAAAAAGTATTTTAAAACTCTAAATACTTAACAAAGTGATTTTATGATAAATCATAAATCTAGTTTACCAGTAGTAGGTGCTTAATATGGGGCTTACTTTGGGGAAAACTTTAAATTGATCCTCTTAAACTTGTTTTAATCATCTTTAAAGCAAGAAATTAACTTTAGCTAGCTGAAGACATTTTCATAAAAGGAAATCAAGAGTATTTTTTCCTTCAAAAACATGAGGATGTTATTTATGTCAAGATTTATACTCTCAGATAATCGGGAAGTATAAAAAATTTTAAGCCCCTGCTGTTTGTAGAATTTTCTCTAAAATTCTGAGTGATGAGTGTGAGAAAAGCAATCTTTTGCTTAAATTCTGATGGAAGAGTTGAACACCTTTCAAAGAATATGAAAAATTCATTGAAAAGTGTAATGTACATACATTTTAAAGACTCTTAGTTATCTGGATGGAAGGCACTGGTTCTAATATGGGCCAGATGATGGGAGTATTCTGTACCTGAATCACGCTATATTTTAAATCAGGACATCATTTAAGTATTAATGTTGTGTGTACAGAATTTTGTTTTGGAATTTTTTTGGTTTCTGCCTAAATAAATGGTATAAATTTTATGTAAAGTGTGTCTTGTCTACCTTTCTTTTAGACATTTGCTTTAAAGCTTAGCATCAGTGTAAGTAGATTCCTTAGTGATCATCTTGCAACATCCGCTTTCTGAAAAGCCATAGTTTTACTTTACAAATTTCTAGTAGTGTAACAGCATTCATTTAATTCATTAAGTACCTGTGCTGAACCTTATCTAACTGATACATCCTTTAAGGATTTTAATGGAGAAGAATAAACTTTCAGTAAAAAAGGTAAATATCAGTTAACAGTGTATTTATTCCAGGCCAGGCCACAGTGCCTGTTACAGGCCCGGAGACCATACCTAATCCAGACTGCACACTTGGGAGGCAATTTAAGAAGAGATCTAGGGCTGGAGATCTTGCTCAGTGGTTCCTGTGCCTGCCTAGCAAGTGCAGGGTCCCTCCTTTGACCCCTGGTAACCACATACCACAAATGCCAGGTGTGGTGGCTCACGCCTGTAATCCCAGCATTTGGTGTATGTGTGTCCTAAGGGACACTGTCCCTGCTCTTGGGAGACTAAGGCAGGAGTTTCGAAGCCACACAATACTGGCCTTGACTGCTTAAGAAGACCCTATCTCAAAAACAGTCACTACAAATATTACTGCTAAAATAATACTTTATCACTAGTAAAAATACTGTATTTGATGTTGTTTGGGTGATTATAGGATTTCTAAATAATCTTATAATTATTTTTCTTAATTTTATATAATCTGTATAGTAATGCACTTAATATAGTGTTATTATAGGCCACAGGTGGGGAGAAAGATGAGTTTCTTTAGCTAACTAGCCAAATAATTTGTTGAACTGTGTTATATATAATATCACTTAAGCGGGGGTGGGGGGGTGGCTGGAAGGGAAGCCCTTTGTGGGGCTCCACCTTAGCCAGCTCCAGGCCCTTTGTTCAAAGCCAGCCCCTCTCCCCTTTTCCATCATTCTCCCCTATCCATTTGTAGTTTTTGTTATGTTGATCGACTTAGTGTTTCCCAGAGAAGGACTTCCTTTTTTCTCCTTTACTCTTACTATCTCCTACCTGGATAGTCAGGATAGTCAGTAAGCACCTTAACAGTCTAAAGGACTGGTTTATCTCATAGCTTCTTGTCTGTGAAGACAAAGCAAATGGCAAAAACTATCATTGCTGTTCTTCTTAATCTTTAATCCCAGTACTCTGGGAGGCTGAAGCAAGAGGATAGAAAGTTCAGATCCAGCCTAGGCAATATAGCAATTTAGCAAGATCCAGTCTTAAAAAAAAAAACAAAAAACTGGGCTGTATCTCAGTGGGAAAGCCTTCAGTTCAATCTCTAGTACCACAAATAATGAAACAATAAATTGATTCATGGAACTGATCAACTATAGTTTTAAGATTTTTAATCAATTCACATCTTATGATGAGTACTATTGTAAAGGGTCTGTAATTTCAAATAACCTTAGTAACTCAGTAGATTCTATTGACTTCAAATTCCAGTGTTGCCCCAAAATACGTGAAGGCAAGGCTTTTCTTTGTATTTACTAATTACTAGTTGTATGTGAAGCCATACTATAATCCCAGCAGTCTGGGAGGATAGCAAGTTCGAGGCCAGTCTGCACAATTTAGGGAGTCCCTGTCTTTAAAAAATTTGAGAGGATGGGTGAACAGGTAATCAAGCATGGGTCCTGGGTGTACAAATGTTTGAAGCCTTGGTAAGGAGGAATTAAGAGGACAAGTGGGGGCACACTGTAATGATAGATACTTAGGAGTCTGAGACACGAAGTCCACAAGTTCAAGGTCAGCTGGACACTGGTGAGACCTTGTTTTCAGAATGAAGAAATAAAATGCACTCTCAGTGGTGTAACAGTTGACTAGGTCCTGAATTCAATTCCCAGTCTAGGAATTTAAAGAAAAGGTTTGGGGTGGAAGTAGGGGAAAGGACCAAGGGGAAGAGGCAATTGTGTCCAGAAAGCCAGCAAAGAAAATAATTCAGAGAAGAACAAATGATGACCTTGGTCAAATGCTCCTGAATGACCAAATAAAATGAGGAATGAGAAATGACCATTGGATTCAGCAACCTGGACACTAAGGACAGCTTAGTCAAATGAAAGACAAACCAGTAGCTAAATAGGAGATAGGGAGTACAGGTCACATTTTGGAGAAGTTTCACTGTAAAGGTGAGAAGACATGGAAGTATTACCTAAAGAAAGCTAAGTTAAAAGGTATTTTTAACTACCAGAAAAGTGTTTAAGTACTAGAAAATAATTTTTTACAAAATAAGTAGGTAATCCCAGCACTTGGGAGGTTGTGGCTGGAGGATCCTAAATTCAAGCGCTGCCTGGACCTTTTCCCAAAGAAAACAGCAAAAACGGTAGAGCACTCCTGGATTCCATTCCCAGGACCACAAATTAATATAATGAACATATTTTTAATTAAAAGTATCAGGTTTATATGCTGGGGAATGTGTTAAGGAAGGGGAAAGTTAATGACGCGGGAGGAAGGACTTTGTTAGATCTTATGTTGCCATTCATAAAACGAGATGGGATATAGGGCACAAACCTAGGGATCAGCTTTAGACTAGAAGAGAACATAAATGATTTAGAATAAAGAAAGGAAAAGACGGTGAGGGTCACAGGTGCAGAGTACGCGTTACAGTGGGACTTTAGGATGTTTTGGGGTTTCTTTGCTTATTTAAACCGATGAGTGAAGCTGGACACGGGTGTTACACCTATGTAATCCAAGCACTCAGGAGGCTGACCCAGGAGAATCGCCTCAAATTTGAAGCCGGTCTGGGCCATTTAGTGAATTCAAGGTCACCCTGAACTGCACAGTGAGACCTTGTCTCAAAACAAAAACTACAAAACAAAAAAAATCACGCTGGGCGTGGTGGCTCACGCCTGTAATTCCAGCACTCTGGAGGCAGAAGCAGGATTGCTGAGTTTGAGGTTTGCCTGGGATACATAGTGAACTCAGGGCCAGCTTGAACTACAAAGCAAGATTGTCTCCAAAATCAAAACAAAACAAAAATCACAAATTCGAGCTGGCTTTAGCAATTTAGCAAATCCCTGTCTCAAAATTAAAAAAAAAAAACCAAACATTTAAAGTATACATTCAGTTCTGCAAAGTCACAGAGCTAGTCTTTGGAAATGTTCCTGCAAGGCAACAGGAATGCAGTATGGGGTATCAATGGTGGGGGTTTGAGCACAGCTGGTCTCCAGGGGTGCACTGGCGGGCCACCGGGTTCTGGTGGGAGCCGCAGAGGGACTGCAGGGGCGGGGCCTGCGACCGGGGCCCCAGAGCGCCTGCGCGCCGTCGCGCCGGGCCTTTCAAAAGGCCTGCGGTGCGAGCCGTGCGTGAGCGGCGCGGCCGTCGCGGACGACGACGACGACGGCGACGGCGGCGGCGGCGTCTTAGTCAGGTTCCGCCCGCGGGTGGACGCCGGCTCCTCCCTCCAAACTCTCCGCCTCGTCTAGGGTCGACATGGTGTACTTCTTGCACCCGTCGCGAGTGCCCCGGAACCTCGTGCCCCCCGACGTCCAGAAGGACTCTCAGGGCTGGCGCGTGGTGCAGGTGAGGGGCGCGCACGTGAGGGGCGGGGGCGGGAATGGAGCCCCCGCCGGCCGGGACCCCCCGTCGCCCAGGCGCGCCGGAAGGTGAAGGGGATGCGCAGATCCAGCACTGCTGGCTGAGGCCCGCGTGAGTCAGGCGCTTCCGTCGGGTTCCCCACCGGGCCGCCCGCGCTAGACGGCAGTCCCGGTTACCATAGTGGATCTAGGGCCTCCAGCGTTGTCAGTTCCCCACGTCTGTGGGGAGTGTGGTGTTTCCCAGGGACGGGACCCCTTGCGCCTGAAGAACGAGGTTCTGGGCTCCAAGCTGGCCCCGCTCCCTCCCCGGGCGCAGTTGGGAACCACTGAAGACGCCCGCTGGGAGCCTACTGGATGTGACGCCGCATGTTTCCCAAGAATTTACTGATGTGGAAACATGGAAGCCCAGAGATGGAGTTGATTGACTCTGGGCCTTCCAGTTCGGAGCTCTGACTCCAGTCAGCTACACTCAGGAACCACCCATTAAGAAATCAGAGAATCTGAGGAAAGTCAACCTAAAGTTAAGACTGAGGAAAGGAAGTAGAGTATTCCGAACTGAGCTGCACCTTTGCTCCCTCCCTGGCCGGAAATATGTTTTAAAGTTCAAACAGACATGTGTTAGACATAGAAATACATAAAATTGACTTTCATGTTTTGATTTTGTGTCCACCAGTCTTGTCATAATCCGTATTTTCTCTAGTGTTTGTAGGTGTTTGTTTCCTGTAGACACATCATCAAAGCAGTTCTACTTTTACATTTGTTTGCGTTTTCTTAGACTTTCTATAACGTTAAGCAACAGTGGTGAGAGCACATCTTTGTAATGTTCTAGAGCTTTCCTTTTAATATTTATTTATTTGTTCTAGGTTACATGAACAGCAATATCAGCAGCCCTTTTTTATTTTGAGATAGTTGTCCAGGCAGGGCTTGAACTTACTTTTTATCCTCCTGCCTCAGCCTCCCAAGTACCTAGGATTACAGGCACAAAAAAAAAAAAAGGATCTATTTATTTTTTGAGTGGGTTCGCACTAGGGTCCTGGAACATGATACTAAAGCAGTTTACCCCATTGACAGAGCTTTTCTTTAATTATGATGTTATTGATAGAGGTCCTTTGTGAGATTAGGAAGTTCCATTCTGTTCCTGGTTTGTTCAGTTTAAAATCATGAATACGTATTAAATTTTTCAAATTCCTTTTTTGGGTCATTTATAATAAAGATCATACTCTTCTGTTAATGTTTTATTTTGAGTTTGTATTGTAGGAATAAGCCCCACTTTGTCATGATGTATCATTGTATAGCACAGGATTCTGTTTGCTAATTTTTTTCTTTTGTGCAGCACTGAGGATTGAACCCAGCAGTTTACCATTGAGCTATACTCCCAGCCATTTTTGTCTTTACCTTCCTTCCCTCCCTCCTTTCATACTTCCCTCCCTCCTTTCCTTCCCTCTTTCCCTCCCTCATTCCCTTCCTCTCCCTCCCTCCCTTCCTACCTTCCTTCCTTCCTTTCTTGACAGGGTCTTGTCACCATCCTGCTTCAGCCTTAGGAGGAGAATATTATATGTATTTTTCTGTTCACAAATTTATTTTTAAGCTGCCTTGCAGCTCTTCATTCAGTTTTGTTTGTACATTTTATTGAATTTTTCAGTGTTCTTTATCAAAACTTTGGAGGTTTTTGATATGTTTACTATAAAACACCACTTTTGGAGGATTATGTTTAAATTGCCTGAATTCAAACAAACAAGAGGAGTAAGATAGTAGGCTATAGCTCGTTGGAAGAGCACAGGAAGTTTTGGCCTAAATTTCTAGCACCCAAAACAAAACAAACAGCAAGTATCTGAATCCACTTGATGTTGCCATAAGAATATTTGAGGCAGGGTTATTAATTAATTGAGAAAGGTCCTCCTTATCTAGTTCAGGATACAGTGAACTTGCCCTGAGTGCTGAGGTTACAGCCTGAGAAAGGGTCAGCATCAGAGTCTAGGAGGGCCAAGGTGTGGGCCCTGGTTCTTTTCAGGGCTTTGTTGCTCCATCTGGTGTTGCCTGTCTGGTTGCCTGTGTGCAAGGAGAGCTGGACTCAAGAGGAACGTGGTGTCATATACCTCTGATCCCGGTCTCTCTGGAGGCTGAGGCATGCAGGTGGTGAGTTGGGGCCAGTCTGGATTACATAGAGACCTGTTTCAGAATATACTGAAAAGGAGCGAGTTGAATTCACCGTCTCACAATAACAAACTAATGCCCAAAATAATGATATTAATTTATTCCTGAGAGCAGAGTCCTTTTTATCTAATCAGTTCTTAAATGTCCCCTGTCTCAACATTGTCACTTTGGAGTTCAATTTTCCAGCACATTTACCACCTGCCTTGTAAGAGCAAGGTCATGAATTCGATCCCTGGTATCACAAAATAAAACTAAGCAAAAATTAGCAACACATGAACTTTGAGGAACACCCTCAACCACAACAAAGAGGAAGTGGTTATAGCATGTACAGTAATTCGGGTGTGAAACCAGAAATTTGGTTATGAAAAGAAATAACAAGGGGATGTGAGAGCTGTTGAGGGCTTTTATTTCTGTTGTTTGGTTTGTTTTGCCATGCAGGGTCTAACCCTCAAAGATACTAAGGATAGCACTCTACCAGTAACCCATATCCACTGCATGGCTTGTATTCATGTGTGTGTGTGTGTGTAGTATGGGTGATGAAACAAGCAAACATAGAGCCACATTCCCAGGAAGGCCTTATGCTAACCCTACCCCTTACAGTGCTGCAGGTTGATCATGATTTAAAAAAATTTTTTTATAGTACTTGGGATGGAACAAAAGATTTGTGCATGCTAGGCAGGTGCTGTTACCAGTGAGCTCCAGCCCCAGACCTTGGGAGGGGATTCAGAATGCTGTGGGAGTCAGAATGTGTTTGGCATTGAAGCCCCTGAGAAAGGTGGCAGTGTCTGGAGTGTCACTCCCTCTTCCTTTCTAGTACAGTACCACACATGCTGTTGAGTGAGTGAATGCTGCTCTGTCTCACATGGGAAGGGGCCACATATCTTCTTATCTCTCCTCCCTGTTATTCTAGACCATTCTTGAGTATATTTTCCTTCTAGGTTGTGACCACTCTGGAGGGATAGGGTTTCTTACCCCCAGCACAGAATAGTAGCTGAATAAATATATGCTAAGTGGATGACCATGTGACCTGTGCTTAAGATGGTCCAAATGTGTTGAAATTGTGAGATTTCTTGGTTTTATCCTCCACTAGGCTGTTAGATCCAAAAGGGTGGGAGCTCTGTTTCATTCATTCCTCTCTGAGTGGCTGGCACAGACTAGATGGTAAGTGAAGGATTGAATGAACTTAATTAACTTAATTTCCATGGTACAACAAATAAAATCTTCCCTTCAGTTAACAGTTGGAATAAGGTAGTTTCATTACATATAAGTCATTATTAGAGTAGGAACATAGCTGTGTGACAGAACTCTTACGTAGAATTTTTGTGAGTTTATTCCAAAAGTTTGGGCTTTGTTTTTTAGGAAGAAGCATCACCCTGTTCTTTGGTCAGTACTTGCCTGAATGTCCTGATTGCTAATCTAGAGAAGTTTTGTCCTGAAAGACCTGATGGAACACTGTGCCTTCCAGAACATTGGAATTTCCCACAAGGAGTAGCTGACCAGTTCCTTGGGATGATGACTTGGCAAGGTAACAGGCTTGCTCTTTAATCTGCTCAGACATGTATTATTCTTTTTTGTTTTTGTTGTTAGTGGTAGTAGAGACCAAATCTAGGGCCTATGCATTAAGCTACATCCACAGCCCCTTTTTTATTTTGATACTGAGATAAGATTAAGATCTTGCCAAATTTCTCAGGTTGGGCTTGAATTTGCAGTCCTTTTGCCTCAGCCTCCCAGAACATTGCGATTATAGTTATGCATCACCATACCTGGCTTATTTTCTCCCATTCTACAGGTTGTCTTTTGTATTTATTGAACAGTTTTTTCATTTGATGTAACTCCATTTGCCAATTTTTGCTTTGTTTCCTGTGGTTTTGGGATTTTGTTTTAAAAAATTCTTGTTCCTCATGCCTGTAATCCCAGCACTCGGGAGGCAGAGACAGGAGGATTGCTGAGTTCGCGGCAGCTTGCCTAGGCACCATAGTGAGCTCAGGGCCAGCCTGAACTACAAAGCTAGACCCTGTCTCCAAAAAAAAAAAGTTTTTTTTGTTCATTTCAGTGCCCTGAAGAATTTCCACTCTGTGTCCCTCTAGTAATTTCATAGTCTAAGCTCTGTTTTGTTTTGTTTTTGAGATAGGGTCTTGATTTGTAGTTCAGGCTGGTCCTGAGCTCACTATGTAGCCCAGGAAAGCCTTGAACTCACAGCCATCCTCCTGCCTCTGCCTTCTGAGTGCTAGGATTACAGGCATGAGTCACTATGTCCAGTATTATGGTAATGTGGTTACTGGGGATCAAACTGGGGACATTGTGCTTGTGCCGGAACCACTGAGCTAAAAATCTTTGGCCCCTCAGCTCTCTGTTTTTGAATTGATTTTATAACAGATGAGTTCTAGAGAGGGTCTAGTTTCTACATGTTGATCTCCAGTTTTCCTGTCACTGTTTTACCATTTTATTGAAACGACTTTAATACTACTGCTGTGTTGCTGGTTTGTTTTTTTTTGTTTTTTGAGACAGGGTCTCGCTTTGCAGTTCAGGCGTGTTGTTGTTGTTTTTAAGAGGGGAATTATAATGCAGGCTGGCCTTGAACTCACTGTTTAATTTAGACTGGCCTCAAATTGCTGTCCTTTTTCTTCAGCCTCTTGAGTTAGCCAGACAGTACCGTTTTGATCAGTACAACTTTGTAGCAGTGTAATGACTCCTACTTGTTCTTTTAACTCAAAATAGTTTTGGCTACTTTTTAAAAATATTTTTTATATTTTTTTATATACAAGTTTGAGGGTTTTTAAAAAAGATTTGTGAAGGATGTAATTACTATTTTGATAGCAGTTATACTGTATCTGTGTATCACTTCGGTTAGGATGGACCTTTTAACAATATTGATGTCTTCCAGTCCAACTTATAAACATAGCATGTCTGGATGTCTTTTCTGGGAGGATGGAGTTGCTTCTACTTAGTTTCTTTCATTAGTGTCTTATAGTTTACATTAATCTTTTACCTCTTTGCTTAAATTTGTTTCTAGTATTGTATTTTACTGATTAATAATATCTGTTATAAATTGCTTTCTTGATTTTTAAGTGTTTATTTTTGTATCTTCCAACTTCACTGTATTTGTGTTTTAATAGTATTTTTTTTGCAGAGTCTTTGGAACATGTTTCTCTGGTCTCAGTATTTCCTGTCAAGTGGATATTAGGTATAGGTGCTCAATCAGGTTCATTTTCATTTTTATTTTTTTTCAGAGTTATTTTTATTTTGGGTCTTTCCCTATCCTTTAGGAATTTTCATGAAGTCAGTTTACCTGGTCACCTTTGTGATTATGGCAATCATAGAAAATTTTTCATTGCAAAGAGTCTAAGTATTTATAGTTTTTTTTGGTCCTCTTTTTTTTGTTTGTTTGTTTTGGTTTTGAGACTTGCATTAAGTTGCCCAGGCTGTGCTTGAACTTGCTGTCCTCTTGCTCTAGCTTCTCAGAATGCTGGGTTTATATCTGTCACATAGCATCTGTCCTTGTTTATTCCTCCATGGATCCTGGGGAAATGTAGATTTAGTTATCAGTACAAACTGGTTCTACTTCTCTTATAGGAAAGCTGACTGATAAAACAGCAAGCATTTTCCAAGGCAACCAAATGAGCCTGAAGCTGGTCAATATTCAAAAAGCGAAAATCTCTGCTGCTGGCTTCATTAAATACTTTTGCCATCAGAAGCTCACTGAAGTGGATGCTACTGCAGTACACTCTGACCTTCCAGTCCCAGACATCATACGTGGACTGTGCAGCAGTAGTTGGATCCAGCAAAACCTCCGGTGCCTCCTCTTAGACTCAACAAGTGTCCCTCACAATTCAAGACCGCTGTCCTTTGGTCAGCTCACTGGTCTTCGCACCTTAAGTGTTTTCAATGTTCGCTTTCAAAATGAAGATCTGGCTAATGTTTCGCAGTTACCAAGCTTAGAGAACTTGGATATCTCTAATACTCAGGTCACCAACATCTCTGCACTCCTTACTTGTAAGGATCAACTCAGATCTCTCACAATGCACTATCTGAAATGCCTGACCATGACCAAACCACAAATTTTCGGAGTCATCAGAGAACTTAAATGTCTACTTCACCTTGATATTTCTTGTCACAAACAACTCAGATCAGACCTAGCTTTTCATTTGCTACAGCAGAAGGATATCCTGCCTAATATTGTGTCCCTGGATGTTTCTGGAAGTAGTTACATCACTGACAGAGCTGTAGAACAGTTCATACAGCAGCGGCCTACAATGCAGTTTGTGGGACTCTTGGGTACGGATGCTGGTTTTTCTGAATTCTTTACTGCAAAGCAAGGCTTAAAGGTTTGTTCTTATCTAAAATAAGTTTTGTTTCTTTTGTTCAGAACATTATTAAATTCTTAGTTAATAATTATTATGTAGTTTTATGTGATAAGTTGTGGGAATATAACATACTAGCTTCTGTGCCTCTTAGTCCAGCTTAATAAGGATAATTACAGCCATTTACATATTACTTCATATTTGTCTGACACCATACGGTTCACATTGTTTTCTTCTTTAATTCTCCAGTTTTGCAGGTAAGGAAAGGGTAGCAAAAGATTTTAGAATGAGTCATTTAACTATTTTAAGTAGAAGACTAGACTTATATCCATGTTTTTGTGATTTTAAAACTTGTGCTTTTTACTTCTTGTTAAGAGCTAAATGTAGGATGGGAGATGTAGCTTAGTGATACAGCATTTGCCTGGCTTATGTGAGCAAGCATTTGGACCCAAGCAACCCAGGGCCCATGTGAGGCCCTGGGTTGGATTCTCCAGGATGGGGTGGAAAGCTGAGTATAATTGACAAGGGAGAAGATTAATAATGAGTATGTGGCTAGCACCATTTTTTTTTTTTTTTGAGTTCAGGCTGGCCCTGAGCACACTGTGTAGCCCAGGCAAACCTCAAACTCACAGCAGTCCTTCTGCTTCTGCCTCCGAGTGCTGGGATTACAGGGGTGAGCTGCAACACCCGGCATTGTGGTATGTGGTTACAGGGGATTGAATTTGGGACCTTGTGCATGTGAGGCAGACACTAGAACCCCTGAGCTAAATCCCTGGCCCTACCATTTTTTGGTCAGGGTATGAAAACCACAGTTTGTTTTTTTTTTGTTTTGAGAAAGGGTCTCACTTTGTAGTTTAGGCTGGCCCTGAGTTCACTATGTAGCTCGGGCAAGCCTGGAACTCAGCAATCCTCCTGCCTCCGCCTCCCCAGTGCTGAGATTACAGGCATGAGCCACCACACTCAGCATTGTGGTATGTGGTACTAATTGCTGGTGGGTGTGAGTCACCACTCCCAGTATTATATGTGGTTACTGGATCGAACTAGGAATTTTGCACAAGCGCTGCAACCACTGAGTTAAATCCTCAGTCTGAAAAACACAGTTTTTAAAAGAGCATTTAACAATATTTTGAAGTTGGACTTGGTGATGTGTGCCTGTAATCACAGCACTTGAGAACTGATACAAGGGGATCCTTTCAGGTTCAAGCATGTCCTTGACTACATAGTAAGACCCTGCCTCAAAGAAAAAAACAAATTTTCTTGAAACTGGGCTTGGTGACACATGTAATCCAGTAATATGGGACGGTAAGGTAGGAGGATAGTAAATTCAAGGTTAATCTGAGCTACCTCAATGAGCCATCCTTCCCAAGTGTCTTGAAAGGCTGGGGTGGAGCTCAGTAGTAGAGCACTTGCGTAGCATGCACAAGGCCCTGGGTCTGATCCCTGTTACTGTAAGAAAGAAAAATAATAAAAGAGCAAATCTGGACCCTGAACCCTCCTTGTCCTCTGGTTTCCAATCTTGCCCTATGGTATCTCCTTACTTGGACTATATGTGACAGCTTCGGCCACTGCTTGTTTGTTATTTCCTGTTTGTGATTCTGGGAAATGAACTCAAAGTCTCTAGCATACTAGGCAAGTGCTTGGCCATTGAGCTGGATCCACAGGCCACCTCCCTTTTTTGTGATGCTGGGTTAGCAAATCTTGTCAGACAACTGTTCTGCCATCGCTAGCCTCATTTTTAGATTTTTGTTTGTTTGTTGTTTTGTTTTGAGACAGGATCTTGCTATGTAGTTCAGGCTGACCTTAAACTCTTGGAGATCTTCCTGCTTCTGCCTCCCGAGTACTGGGATTATAGGTGTGAGTCACCATGCCTGGCTAGATTTTTAATTGTGTGTAGGTTCTTGGAGAGTTGATCTGTGATCAATACTTTAAAATAACTTTTAACTTGTAAATCAGTTATTTTAAACATTTTCCACCTTTGTGTATAGCCTTTATGCACACATGCGCATGTATCTTTTCTCAGAGCTGTTTGAGAGTTGATTACACATGTCTCTTTTTTTTTTTTTTGAGACAGGGTCTCGCTTCATAGTTCAGGTTGGCCTGAACTCATTATGTAGCCCAGGCAAGCCTCCAATTCAGCAATCCTCCTGCCTCTGCCTCTCGAGTGCTGGTAGTACAGGCGTGAGTCACCACGCCCCGGCACTGTGGTATGTGGTATTGATAGCTGGTGGGCGTGAGTCACCATGCCCAGCATTCTACGTGGTCACCGGGATCAAACTCAGGACCTTGTGCTTGCCAGGCAGGTGCCGGAACCACCAAGCTAAATCTCTGGCTCCACATGTCCCTTTTTTTTGAGACAGGGTCTCGCTTTGTAGTTCAGGCTGGCCCTGAGCTGAGCTCACTATGTAGCCCAGGCAAGCCTCGAACTCAGCAGTCCTCCTGCCGCTGCCTCCCAAGTGCTGGGATTACAGGCATGAGCCACCACGCCCAGCTACATATGTCCTTTTTATTCCTTAACACTTTGGTTTATAATTCCTAACAACCACAGTAGTCTCAATAACTACTGCACAATTTACATATTTCAGGAATTTAACCCTGGGAGAAATTTTTTTATAATCTAATGTCTATATTCCATCTTTGATTGTCCAGTAATGCCTTTTGTCAGTATTTTCCTTTTACTCGAGGATCATGTATTGTATACCTTCCTCATATCATCTTATACTTTAATTTGGAACAGTTCCTTTATTTTTATCCTTCTAACATTGACATTTTGAAGAATATATTTATTTTATTGCCTCTTGAAGATTATTCCTCGTTCTGAGTCTTTGTGTTTAGTCTGTTCTCATCACTCACTGAGATACCATAATAGGATGATAGGTCCTTCCCAGAGTACCAAAACCAGAGTCACACAGTTGTTAGTGTTATGAGTTTTCATCACATGGTCTAAATACTGTACTGTCCAGTTTCTCCACTGGAGAAAATATGTTATTATTAATATATGATAATAGTGTCTAATAAATTATATATAATTTACATTGAAGAATATGCAAATATCTTAGTAAACTTTTTGATACACATGTAGCATCCATTGATGAGCTCTAATTTTTTTTTTTTTTTGAGACAGGGTCTCATTTTGTAGTTCATCCTGGCCCTGAGCTCACTATATAGCCTAGGCAAGCCTCGAGCTTGGCAATCCTTCTGCCTCTGCCTCCTGAGTGCTGGGATTATAGGCGTGAGTCACCACGCCTGTTACTATTGTATGTGGTTACTGGGGATTGAACCAGGGACCGACCTTGTGCTTGGTAGGCAGGCGCTGGAACCACTGAGCTAAATTCCCAGCCCATGTTCTCTAATTTTTTTGTTGTGTGTGTGTATTGGGGATTGAACCCATGGGTTTGTGCATGCTGGGCAAGTGACCCATATCCCTACCTTTTTTTAGTTTTTACTTGCAGATAGTTCTGAAAGCAGGTGGTCCAGGCTGGCCTGGAATTTTGATCCTCCTGCCTCAGTCTCTGAATAGCTGGGATTATAAGTGTATAGTAGGTGTGAGCCTGGCATCGTTTTTTTTTTTTCTTTTTCTTTTGAGATGGAGTACTGTTATTTTATCCAGGCAGATCTTGAATTCTTAGGCTCAGGAATCCTCCCACATTAGTTGAATAGTTGTAACTACAGGTGTGTACCACTGTACCTGGTTTAAATTGATGATTTTTTTCTGAACTAAGTTTTCCTGTGATGGTTGCAAAGAGATTGTTTTTTCCAACCCCAGCAGTCCCTTCTACCTTTATCAGTTTACATTCTACTCCTTCTCCATTTCTTTAACCTACACTCAACATGGATTCTTCTTTCTTTTTTTTTTTTTTCTTTTTTTTCAGACAGGGCCTCACTTTGTGGTTCAGGCTGTCCCTAAGCTCACTGTGTTAGCCCAGGCAAGCTTGGAACTCAGCAATCCTCCTGCTTCTGCTGGGATTACAGGCATGATCCACCATGCTCAGCATTGTGTTATGTGGTGCTGATGGTTGGTGGGCATGAGTCTCCCCACCCAGCATTGTTATATGTGGTTACCTGAACAACTCAGGACCTTGTGTTTGCTAGGCAGGGGTCTGAACCATGAGCTGAATCTCCAGCTGGATTCGTTTATTCTTACTGCTTTCAGTACTGCATAATTCATTATGACTTTAGTTATTTTGGTGGTCAAATTGTCACATAATTGCTAATAAGAACTTCTTCAAACAGGCCCCTTTGTCTTTTTCTCTTTTTTTGATGATGCTGGGGATCAGAATTCCTTATTATTAAAGTAAAATGTTCAATTTCTGGCTGTAAGGTCTATTTGATATATTTTGTTTAGAGAGTGTCTTATTTGTCCATTTATCCTGCCATACTGGAAGTGTTGTGTTGAGTCTCCTTGCAAGTTCCTATATTATCCATTTTATGTGTTTGCTATAGTTGTGAAAAGGCTTTTATAATCATCATGTTATTGTTGTGAATTAGGAGTTTTTATCACCAGCATTTGTAAGGGCTTGTTTTTATTTGTTTGTTTGTTTTTTGCTTTTTGAGACAGGGTCTCGCTTTGTAGTTCAGGCTGGCCCTGAGCTCACTATGGTGCCCAGGCAAGCCACCGCGAACTCAGCAATCCTCCTGTCCCTGCCTCCCGAGTGCTGGGATGACAGGCGTGAGCCACCACGTCTGGCATTGTGGTATGCGGTGTTGATTGTTGGTGGGCGTGTCTCTACTCCCAGCATTATATGTGGTTACCGGGGATTGAACTCCGGCCTTGCGCTTGCCAGGCAGGCGCCAGAACCACTGAGCTAACCCTCCGGCCCTGTAAGGGCTTGTTTTTGTCTTGCCTGAATACTCAGTTTTGCTTTTTTTGACATAAGATTGCTCTTTTTTTTTTTTTTTTTTTTTTTTTTTTTTTTTTTTTTTTTTTTTTTTTTTTTTTTTTTTTTTTTTTTTTTTTTTTTTCAGAAAAGGTTTTACTTTGTAGTTGAGGCTGGCCTTGAACTCACTGTGTATCCTGGGTTACCCTCAAACTCACGGCAGTCCTCTGCCTCCTGAGTGCTGGGATTATAGGCATGAGACACCAGGCCTGGCCTATTTTTATTCTTTTAAAATCACTATTTTAGGTATGATCATATTGCATAGAACTGGACTTTGCAAATAAATGATTAAACACATGCATTTCTTGGCATCACTGATATTTGTAGCCTCTATTCTGTCATTTTTAATTTTTAATTTTAGTATTTTTTTCAGATAGAGTCTTAGTATCTTGGCCAGGCTGGTCTTGTTTTCCTGAGCTCAAATGATCCTTCTGCCTCAGTCTCATCAGTACTGGAACGACAGGAATGTCCCACCATGCCTGACTTATTCTTTATCTTTCACTGAACTGTGATTAAACGTATGGCTTTTGCACTGAACTATGTCCCAACCATTTTGTTTCTGATGCTAAGGCTCAAACCCAGGGCTTTAGGTATACTTGGGCAGTGTTCTATCACTAGGCTCTAGCCCTGGGAGTTCTTTTAGTTTTGAAAAGTTTTCTTGGCTGATGCTTTCAAATAATTTATTTTTCCTGCAAAAACTCCAGAAATAAATATGTTGGACCTTCAACTTGCTTTTGATTTTACATTGTCTTTTTTGTTGTTGTTTTTCTTGTTTCTCTATTTCTCTTGCCTTTACTACATTTTTATTGAAATCTGTCCTTCCTTGAATGCTTTGTAATTTTTTCTGCATATTCAATAGTTTTATCTTTTTTTTTTTTTTTTTTTTGAGACAGGTTCTCACTTTGTAGTTCAGGATGGCCCTGAGCTCCCTATGTACCTGACACAAGCCTCAGACTCACAGCAGTTCTCCTACTTCTGCCTTCTGAGTGTTGGGATTACAGCGTGAGTCACCACGCCCTGCTTTGTGTGTGGTACTGAATGCTGGTGGGTGTGAGTCATCACATCTGGCATTGTGGTATGTGGTTATCAGGGACCTTGTGCTTGTGAGGCAGATGCCAGAACCACTGAGCTAAATCCTCAACCCTATCTTTCTTTCCTGAGTTAGTAAATTTTTGTTTAATCTCTTTGACATTCATGTTTTTTATATACCAAAGTGCATCTTTTTATTTTTTTATTTTTTTTGAGACAGGGTCTCGCATCGTAGTTCAGGCTGGACCTGAGCTCACTGTGTAGCTCAGGCAAGCCTCAAACTCAGCAATCCTCCAGCCTCTGCTTCCTGAGTGCTGGAATTACAGATGTGAGGCACCATGCCTGGCTCCAAAGTGCATTTTGAGAATAATTAAGATTGAAATACTTTGTTGTAATTTTCTTCTGTTTATGAGAAGACTTTTTCTTAGCTGAGATGTGTAGGTTTTTATTTTCTAATTTCATTTTTTCTTAAATTTTCTAAAT
Source organism: Thryonomys swinderianus (assembly GCA_004025085.1). Lineage (NCBI taxonomy): Eukaryota > Metazoa > Chordata > Mammalia > Rodentia > Thryonomyidae > Thryonomys > Thryonomys swinderianus. The sequence goes on from PVIC010015176.1 coordinate 35,038, forward strand.
TGTGGGTGGGAGATTCAGCCCAGTGGTTCCAGTGCCTGCCTAACAAGTGCAAGGTCTCTGCTTTGATCCCTGGGATCAAAACTGGCCGGGTGTAGTGACTCATGACCACCAGCAATCAGTACCACCCACCAAAATGCTGGGCATGGTGGCTCATGCCTGTAATCCCAGCACTCAGGAAGCAGAGGCAGGACTGCTGTGAGTTTGAGGCTTGCCTGGGCTACATAGTGAGCTGAGGGCCAGCCTGAATTACAAAGTGAGACCTTGTTTCCAAAAAAAAAAAAAAATTCTGATTTGTTATTGTTGTTTTATTTGAAATTGATCAAGGTACCTAATCTATATTTCTTGGTACCTAATCTATAGATTTCTTTTTTTTTTTTTTTGAGACAGGGTCTCACTTTGTAATTCAGGCTGGCCCTCAGCTCACTATGTAGCCCAGGCAAGCCTCGAACTCAGCAATCCTCCTGTCTCTGCCTCCCAAGTGCTGGGATTACAGGCGTGAGCC
>PVIC010015177.1:0-35552 GCA_004025085.1 Thryonomys swinderianus
TCAGCAATCCTCCTGTCTCTGCCTCCCGAGGGCTGGGATTACAGGCGTGAGCCACCACGCCCAGCAAGTTCCTTCACTTTTTTGAGTCATTAGTACCTTTTCTGTAAATGAAGGTAAGTGTCTCATAACTGTTGTGAAGACTGAATACATGCAGATATGTAAAAAGTGCCTGTGTCAGTCAACATTCCTATGACTGGAACAAATTACCTGATACCCACAACTTAAAGGAGAGATTTATTTTTGGCTCATAGTTCAGAGGTTTTAGTCCATCATCAGATGGCTCCCAGACAGAAATATTATGGCAGAGGGCATGGTGCAATGGAGCAGTTTAGCTCATGGGATCTGGGAAGCAAGAAGGGGAACAGTGCTAGAGAGGAAGGGGGCAGGGAGTAGATATAGAGCCCAGAGTCCCCCCCCCCCATGCCTTATCCAGACACACATTAGTAAAGTGTGCTTTACTAATTCCCTAGACAGCTCCAAAGCCAATTGAGTTGATGATTGACCTTAACAATTGCAGTGCCTAAATCATAATTGGCACTCGATAAAGGTTAGCTACGGTGGTATGTTTGATGTCCCAAGACCACTATAGAATCCAATAAAAATACTCATGCAAATTTTTCACACATAAAAACATGCTTAGCTAGTCATTTAACTTAACTAGTACTTATTAAGAGCTTACTATATAAAAATCACATATATATACATATGTAATTACACTATTCATAGTATGTTCTATAAAGTCACTATAAACATTGAATTACAGAATACTTAATTATGAACACAGGGTTTAGTATCTGTGAGTCACTGTTTACAATATTTTTATCAACTGATGAATAGATATATTTTTATGTGTTTCTGTTTAAACTCAACTTATTTAACATATATTTTTACTTACTGACATTGAGCTCATGGCCTACAACATGATCATTCATGCCTTAGGGGAGTTTATCTAATATGTGTATTCTCTCCATAAGGAACACCGCTAATATAAACACTAACATCTCCAAAAGGAACAAAAAGGGCCGGAGATTTAGCTCAGTGGTTCCAGCACCTGCCTTGCAAGCACAAGGTCCTGAGTTCGATCCCAGTAACCACGTACAACAATGCTGGACATAGTGACTCATGCCCACCAGCAATCAATACCGCATACCACAGTGCCAGGCATGGTGGCTCATGCCTGTAATCCCAGCACTCGGAAGGCAGAGACAGGAGGATTGCTGAGTTCCAGGCTTGCCTGGGCTACATAGTGAGCTAAGGACTAGCCTGAACTACAAAGTGAGACCCTGTCTCAAAAAAAAAAAAAGCAAAAGAATGCCAAAAGAAAGAAATGTCTTCAGGTAGACCACAAAAATGACAATTGTTTATTGTCCAAGAACTGAAACAAAAAATTAAGTTGTGTCATATACTGGTACAAATTCTCAATGTGCAGTGTAATTGTGATGTGTATATATAATGTAGCAATAAAATGTACCAATAAACAAAAAGCAAAGTATCACATCATAAAACCTCAGCTAAGAATATCCACGACCATCAGGACTCTAAAATTTGTCACTGTTCTGGATGTTCATGGAGGACCACAAAAGTGCTGCAGGAGTTGATTTACAGGTCACAAAGAATTTTGTGTGAGAAGGTGAATTCTCAAAGGCACAGTCCTTGAAAAATGAGATCGACTGTACATCATGCACTACATTAAGTTCTAGGCAACACCGCAGAACAAGGCAGTCTCTGCATTGATACTCTGGGGAAGGGAAAAGTGTGGTAGGGCAGTAAAAGAGAGGCTAAAGGGGTGACCTACTGAGCGAGCTGGCATGAGTGTTCGGATTCCTTAAATCCTCTGGGAAAGGAAGAGGACTCCAGGCATCTGTTTCCAGAAGGAGTTCTGCTGTCTTTCCACTTTCTGAGAAACTAGTTTGTCTTTCCAGAGGGCACCACGGCCAGGGAGGTGCCTGGTCAAGTCCAAACTGAGTTATGCAGTATGTCAGTTTGTCTTTGTGTCTCTTCCATCATTTTGGAAATGCCTGCACTTTACTGCGATGAGACTAGCATTCTCGTTCCTACTGAAACAGTCTCAGAGTGCCGTGCTTTCCCTCTTGAGTATGGCTTTGGCTCACCTTTGAGTGCCCACTTTGGTGCTAACAGCCTGGGTTCTATGTGGTGGAAGCATGCACTCTGCTCTCAACTCACAAGACCTTGATCTACTCCCCCTCTCCTGCTGAACCTTAAAACACAGACTGTAAAGTTCTACTGTGCATGATAACCACTTAAGAAGCTTTTTAAAATTACCAGGTCTGATCTATCAGATAGGCTTCAAATATGGGTCCCAGACAGCTTTTTTCCCCTAAAGTTTATAGATGGACTTATCTAAATTTGAGGACCACCATTTTGATTTCTCTGCTTTTCAGTGTCCTCATGTACAGAAAAAGATATTGGTATCTGATGAGACCCAAGGAAACAGGTTATAAGCAGCAATTCACAAGAAACTAAAGTCATTTTTTAAAAGTGAGAATCAAGATGTGTCATGTACAGGTACAAATTCTCAATGTTTAATATGATCATAATGTATATATATATAAAATATACCAATAAAATCAATTTTTTCAAAAAAAGACACTAAAGACAGTTGCAAAACCATCAAGACCCTTCCTCTCCAGTCTTCTGTACCTTGATGTAATACTATAAGAAATATGCTAATGAACATATTTTCTTCCCCACAGTGTGTTTACAATGTCATTGATGTCTAGCTCCCTACTTAGAAGTTTGAGAAGTAAAGTGACGTTTTTCTCTCCAAAGAAACAAAAACAAAAGAGGCCACAAAGTACAATTTAGTGTTTACTGAATGAGAACAAAAGCACCATGATCTTCTGCATGATAGTCGAACTTGAATTCTGTGTGGAATGAATTTCAATACCATTTGTGGCTCTAATCACATCCCTGGAGCACTTAGGTTTGCAACTGGAGAGAAAACAAGAGATACAGAGTTGAGTTAAGTGGGTTTGTATTTTTGTTTTTGTTTTTAAAAAAGAACATGTCTGAAACTCTGAAAAATAGCTCAGATCAGAATCTGTGAAGTAAGCCTAGAATAGATTTGAGTGGGCAGATGCGCAGAGGAAAGGGCACCAAGCTTATCCCCAAAGGCCAAATGCTGTGCGAAGTAACAGGAGCACTTTGGCAGGCTTCTTGTCAAATGAGATGCTAAAACCCCATTCTTAGGTTACCTAACTACTCCCTTTTTGAAGATATGCATCCAGTTTTTCTTAAGATGAAATAAAATTGTGAGAATAACTTAGATACACTGATCAGCAGTGGTCCAAAGAGATTCTTTTTAACTATTTGACAATGTTTTAAAAATTATCACCTGCTAATTTGTTAGGCTGGGAAATTCAGTCAACAGACTACACAGGATATAAAATATATAGTTAAGTTCCAGAGGCAAAGACATAAAATTTTCCAAAACTTTTGTAGTAAAGAAAAATGACAACAGAAGGAAGCACTAGCAAAACTCTGAACTAGGGTCTAGAAGCTTCCAAAATGAACTAGAAGTTAGCAGGAATGATTAATAATGTAGCCACAGATTTCTACAACTCAAATGGGTGACAAGTGATAACTTCAAAGACTATATATGATCAGATCCCAGGAAGGAAGGGGCTCAAGGCTGGAGAGAAATCATTGTCCATGACAGAGCAACATGTGCAAGTGGACTATTTCTACACAGGTATGTACCAAAAACAAGGTGGGTTGGGAAGCAGAAATGAGACAACCTTGACTATCAGGCTATTAAGACTGAATGATTCTGTGAGTCAGAAATCTCAGTGAAACTTACCCAGGATTCCATTAGCATAAACAGAACTGTACTAAAAAAAAAAAAAAAAACCCTGAAAATAGAAGGTTCCCTGAGAGAGTAATTAAACATCCTGGTTTCTCTAGGGCTTTTTCAGTTTCCACATTCAAAGTGTTGCAAAGAAGGGCAACTTCTCCATCATGGCAAAAGAGGGATGGCTGCTTAATACTTGGCCATGGGATCTTATCAATTTCCTTTCCTGTCTCAAAATGTCATCTTCCTTACAGCATACACACCTCTCAGAGCATGGTCAAGGAATCAGCTTGGTTGGGCTTTGCTCACTTTCAAAGTCAAATAATGCAGCAAAAGTATAATAAAATGATCATCTCTGAGTGTTTTAAATATGAGTGACTAACTACCTGTGGGGTGTGTGTGTGTGTGTGTGTGTGTGTGTGCATAGGTGTACTTAGTTCTGTATCTTTTACAATTTAAATATGTTATTTATTTGATCTTGTGCCAAACCTCAGGTTTTGACATGCTTTGACCTTGTCTAGTTTGATTTACCAACCTCACCTTGCCCAGACTCTGCTTTCTGGGTTCTTTTCTTTTGCCATCCCTAGTTTTATAATACACATTTTCAATTTCTCCAATATTATTTTTCAACCTGAATTTGGTCTTACTCTTGCTTGCAAGGTGAGTTTCCATCAGTAGCATTCATGTCCTTTGTTCCAAGGAGACTGATCCAGCCCTGAAAAGCCACGCTCTTTCTGGTGGTCCCCCAAAAAACCCTCCTTCCTACCTAAAAATGGCTTAGTAATTGTGAAATGCTTATGTCCCAACCTTAGTGTTGGGGGTCTCCTCCTAATCCTGCTGGTCTCATAGGACATGCTTCCCTGAAGAGGATGTTTGATAAGAAGCCAAGCCCTTGAATATGGTGACACTGGACAGGATACATTTGATTACCCTGAGGATGAAGATCCTCCCAATGAGCCTCAAATATTGCCAACAAAATAGACCTCCTCTTTCCAAGGACTACAAAACCTTATGGATAGCTACTGAAGATTAAACTATGATGTTTATAAGACGTTCGTCCTGCTGTCTTATCCCTGAATGGTGATCACTTTTTCTACAGAGCAGGACTAATCCAAAGATGCTTTGCGGACCATTGCTGGTTGCTTGTTACTGCTCTGAGATGTAGACTGCATAAGTGAAGAGTTAGCACCCAAAACATTTCATATTGGAAGTTTTTTTAAGAAAAGAAGGCTATTTCTTTCCCCATCATTACTTTGAGAAGCACTGCTATAGACAGAACCTCCACTGAGTAGATGTTTGATTCACGCCTTAAAACATATCACCTGGAAAGGCATTCTTAAATGTTTAAAGATTTTGCCCTTTTTTACTTGCTGATTGTCTTCATAGAATACTGCAAATCCTGGAAAGTTCCCTATCAGGCCATTACATTCAGGAAGGACCTCTTTCCTTTTCTGCTCATCTGTTGGTGTCTGCTAAGGATATACAAATTAACACTAACATTTGTTCAAAACATAATTCAGAAAATCTGTTTCAAAAGCACATGGGATGCAATCCAAAGCCAATTGACATTTCTGATTTGTGTAACTCATGCCATTTCTCAAAGCTGTCAGGGGATAATTAAGAGTCAAAGGGGAAAATTTAATTATTTTCTGTTAAGGTATAGTGGCTGCAGTGGAGAGAAAGCATTAACATTTTCAGAAGAGAAGAGGAGTGCTTGATTAAATCTAAAGAAAACAATCAATTCTAAGCATATGCTGTGGTCACTTTACCCATTAGCTGCAGGACAAGAGTGGCATTTGGAGCAGACTTTCCAAGGTATTGGCATGAGGCCATTCCTAAAGCACGCGGTCATTATGGAGACATTTAATTAGTGCATTTTGCATGATTGCCTATGGACACGGAAGGGCAATGTGCCAGCTATCCCTTTTTAGGGTCAGTTGACAGCTGGGGAGAAGGTTAGCCTGATAAGTCATGGTCAGTCCTACGAGGTTAGGGACTTTCTATTACTTCCATGTTTAATATACTCCATCCACAGAATGGGGCCTGGGACATAGTAGGGACACATTAAACTATTTCTTCAATTAGTAAATTGATTTCAAGGCCACTATATCAGGAGCACATATAGAAACTTGATTCTTTCACTGGTTCAGTCCAGAATGCCTGGCCCTAGTAAAGACAAAATTGGGGTTTAAGCCCAAAGCCTTCAGTTTCTAGAGTCCTATAGCCTACTGCAAAGAGAACACAAGAAAGAAGTGCCATGACCTTGACTTGCAGAATAGTTCCAGAATGTGTGATCTGGCCCCAGATCTCACTGGGGCTGTTGCCCATTATTTCTCTCACTCTTCCCTAAGGAGGAACATATAGTGGTGCCTCCCAAATTTAACGTAGGAAAATAAAATTGGATGATTTTACTGTGGCCCAAGACGTCTTCCTTTTATCTATACTCATGTATCAAATATGTTCTGGTGTTCTGGACTGGTCTTGAATAACCCAAGATGGTCCTTGGAGGAATGAAAAGGAGATATTATTGTGATAGATTGAAGTATAAAATCAAGATGTATTCTGGTTCTAAAAGTCTACTCTACCCTACATTTATATTCTCTCTTCCCACTGCCTTATGGCCTTATGTGATATATATATATATATATATATATATATATATATATATATATATATATATATATATATATATATATATACTTGTATATAATATATATATTTTTGCCTATAAATACCCTCCAAATGAATATTTTAATTGAATTCTTTATTGGTACATTTTATATACAGCTCACAATCACAATCAACATTGGGGAATTTGTACCAGTATATGACACGAGTTCGTTCTCATCAACTGAATATTTTAATACAGTATGAGAACTAACAATAGTGTTTAGTTTAAGTAAACATGATAGCATTTTCAAAGTAAATTGACCTCCTTTTTATGATCTTCCATACAAAAATAAAAATGAACTCAGTGTTGTGCCCCGAAGGGTAGAAGATTCAGACTTTGTTATGCTGAGGAAGCAAATGGCTTTCAGACTCAGAATCATTTGATTTATCATCAATAAACCTAGTAGTTATATTTTTTTTGAGACAGAGTCTTGCTTTGAAGTTCAGGCTGGCCCTGAGCTCATTGTGTAGCCCAGGCAAGCCTTGAACTCAGCAATCCTTCTGTCCCTGCCTCCTGAGGGCTGGGATTACCATTAATCTAGTAGTTTTATAAAAGGGGCTTAAAGATTACAGGGTTATAAGACTTGGGCCCAGTATAAAAATATAGACAAAATATGAGTTAAGATTGAAATAAATTATAAATTATTAGAAATATGATGAAGAAAATCAAGAAATAATTAAATTCAACCCAGGACCTAACTACTTTCTCTTACTGCCTGGGAAGCTGTCTTAAGTGTGAAGAATGGATCCTGGTGTCATCTTCAGGTGAAATATCTTACACTTATGTAAACAACTATATATGAGTTTAAAATACAGTGAAAAGTCATAACAGGAGAGAAACTATGAGCTAGAAGTGATATAGAAGAGGACAAATTAATGTTGGCTCACAGAGTGCTAAACAGGGAAGTCAAGAATAGCAAAAGGTTTTAAAGATCAAAGAGTAGAGTTGGAAAATGATCTAAACGCTGAAGTGAGCTTATCTTGGGAAGGGTCTTGTCTGGAAACAGAGAATACACTTAACTGGAATAATTAGAGAGGGTTTACTAAACAGACTATGTACAAAGATGTGATCAGAACTAAAGGGAATCCAACTAAGGATAGTTAAACACCCAGGTGCCTACAACAGCAGGGAGCTGTTACCATCATATGCCTGAAAAGAGCAAGTGTGAAAGACATTACTGGAAAGAGCTGTAGCTGTAGGAAAAAAGCTGTAGTCCCCTTCCAGGAATTGTGGCCTTCGACTTAAGAACAAAGTCACCACAAAATTTCTTTTCATTCAGGGCCAGCCTGAACTGCAAAGCAAGACCCTGTCTCAAAAAAAAAAATTATTTTCAACTGGGATGTAGCTGATGTAGTAAAAATATGAGCTTTACTTTCCTACCCTCCTGTGGGTGCTTCCTATTGGCCAAACTCAACTGGAAGCCAGATGACTAGTCAGGGAAGCCTAATTTGTGCAGTACATTACATCAGCTTTCATAGGCAGAGAGCAGTATGGAGGGAGGAAAGGGAACCTGAACGGATATATAGGAAAAATAGTGTGTTCAAGAACCGTTGGCCTTGGGAGACTAGAAGACACTGGGAAAAGAATGGACTGTCACAGAACTGAAAAGTGGAGGAAGTATGCCATTCTGAACCAGGGAATGGGAACTCCACAGTGAAAGGACACATCCCTGTGTGTAGCAGGTCAGTCGAACATAACAGGATCAAGGGGTCTGAAGTTACCAGTGAGATTGCTTTAGATAGCCTTATGTATCAAAGATTAATCATAGCATCCTTTTTATTAACTACCATTTTAATTATGTAAATGGATAAATTACACTGTGATATTGCAATAAAAATGTACTGATCAAAGAGTAATTAAAGTTTCCATCTTTTTTTATTACTTTGTGTTTGGAAACTTCAAACTCCTCTGTTCTAGTCCTTCATAAAATATGTAGTAGGCGATTGTGAACTATAGTTTCCTACTGTTCAGTGGACAACTAGAACTTATTCCTTCTATCTGGCTGTGTTTAGATCAGAATGCATAATAGTGATTATTAGAGGCTGGGAAGTATAGGAAGAGAGGGAGGCTGGATAATGATATTGAAACAGGGCATCTTTTATTTTAAGTACCTCCTGGAGACACAAGAAAGTGATTTGTTAGCCATTATTCATGTTTATTTTTTATTCTCATCTGTATTAGTGCAATATTGTAGACATTATATTGAAACTCACATTCATCCTTACTTTATGCCACCCTATTGGTAGAAATACTTATTTTCTAATTAAATGATAAAAGCTTATACAACTAATATTGTCTAATATTTAGTTAAAAACTGATTTCATTGTGCAATATTATTTGCCCTTATTTTTAAGGCACTGTAAACTGACCAAAGAGCTTTCTATAAGAGGAAGGAGATGGATGGCCACCCAAATGGCTCTGTCCACTTGATTACACTTTTTAATGAGTTGGTCAAGATGCAAACATGACTCAACATTTTTCACACCCTCAGTCTTATGGTTATATTAAATCACCTGCAGTTCCTTCAGGTTCTTTGTTTTCTATCAAAAAGACTTGTCCTTTGTGTCATAGTTCTCCCTTCTATTTATCTTTAGCAGTTTATCCAAGTTATTAGGCATAGCTATTCAACATGCTTTGAATTAATAAAGTTGCTAACATAAAAGTTGGATTATGTTTTTTTTCCAGAGGCTCATACAATAATAGCCTACCTAAAAATAATAGGATTTTATTTTCTTCATCCACATATATTTTACATTTACTATTCGTTATCATTGAAAAATTTATTTGTTCTTTTTCTTCCCAAATTAATGTGAAAAGTTGAATACAAATTATAGCCATCTACTTAGATTTAAGGAAATGATTAAGGAGGCTATTATTTAACGAGTCTTATGTGATTGTGGTAATGGAATCATTTACACAAAAATGACAATTTACTTTTACTAGAGTCCTTAACGTTTATATAGCCCTGTAATTGGATCGTGTTTCAACCTGGGGCAATAAACAAGGAAAATATTACCTCCAATTCTATTGAAATGAAAACCTGGAGCTCAGAGGGTTAAATATTCTAAGACTGTAAAGCTACAAAGCAAGGGAAGTAGAAAGAATATTTTAAATTTTCAACTAATACTGTAGCTTCACAGGCCTAAAGGTCGTTAATAGGCTTAGTGAAAATATAGTTTTTACAAAGCTCTATGCTTTCCACTTCTTCTGTTTCTGCCCCCAACAATCAAGTGTTTGGCAAATATTCCCACTATTCACACACATTAGACTTATGGCCTCTATATGAAAAACTTCAGAAGTAGGCTGCACAGAGTGAAGTTTGTATTCTTTTTTAAATTAATTTTTATCTTTATTGGTACGGTGTATATACACATCATGATCACGCTCAATATTGAGAATTAGTGCCAGTATATGACACAATTTAATTCTCATTTTTCCCATTCCCCTACCCACCCCACAACCCCCCACCCCCTAAATACATAAGCTTTGTTTCCCTTTTTTTTAAATTACCATCACATTTTTCCTTGACCCCTGATTACTCTCCCCTCCACGTTTCCCTTTGAATATTTTCTATTTCACAATATCCATCATACATTCTGGAACTCATTAACATCTTCCATTTCTCATTTCTATTCTTGAAGACATTAACTGCATCATCCTTTAACATTCTCATACAAAGTGCAACGATTCTAACATCTTGGTCTCTAAGAACTTGTTTATTCTGTCTGTCGTGCGGAATATTTTTAAAGTGGTGAAGACCATGGAGTAAATCAAAACTAAGGAGGCCTGGAGTCAGGGAGAAAGATCAAGAGTCTTTGATTCTCCAAGTGAAAATGTTAAGCCTTTTCAACCCTTCCTTAGCGTTTAAGTACATGTCAGGATCCCCTTCTACCCATGACTCCCCCTGGGTCAACACATGTTCATCATTCGTGGTTTCCTTTCTGCTCTAACCCAATGTAGTGTGACAGTGTAGCTTTAGTCAGACTTCCCTGGGTAGAATGCCTGACTCTATGAGATTTTTGTTTTTTGCCTTGAAACCTATTTTTGTTTTAAATTAATAATATGGTTAACTTTTGTGTTGGGGGGGGATACCAGGGATTGAACTCAGATCCTCGCGCTTCCAAGGTAGGCATGGCACCACTTGAGCTAAATCCCTGGCCCCTTCACTTTTATTTATGTCTCCCTATTTGTATGGAAATTTCTGTGCCCACAACTCTTTTTGTATCTTACACTTCCCTTCTGAGGGAAGTTTCTTTATTTCATCAAATAATCTTTTATTCCATTTTATTTTTTCGATTAGCCCTTCTTTCCATTAGCTTCTTCTTGTTAACCCTTTATTGTTAAAAAAATATTCTCAGCTTTATTTGTCTGGAAATATATGTTTTTTCTACTTGTGTTTTCGTTTTTAAAAGGAATTTTGCAGGTATGTAATCCTACGTTGGCAGCTACTGCCACTCTGTATATTGAATAAGTCATTTCACTGGCTGCTTGTCCTATTACTATGGCAATTTGGGCATAACTCAGCTGTCCAATTATTTCATAGCATTATTTTAAAATCTATTTTTGACTCATCTTAAAGTCTTTTCTTAGTCTTCAATGTTTTTTCTTTACTTTAACTTCCAGTACAATGTTTTATGTATGAAAATCTTTTATTCTACCTGAGTTTTACTGGAATTCCTAATACTTATTAATCAAGTATTTCACCAATTCAAGTGTTAGCTATCACTTCTTCAAAAATCACCTTCTCAAATCTATTATTTCATTGAAATTCCTCCTTGACACTTGTTAGTATCTCTCTAGCTTCCATGCTTTTTAACCTATCTTCTACATTTTTAAATTCTTGGTCTCTCTGTGCAATATTCTGGGTAATACTTTTGGTTTATCTTCAACAGTTATCTCATAAATTATTTCTAATAGGATACTTTTGAAAGCTTATCGACTTCTAAATGTTAATGGCTATCATTTTCATTTCTACACATTCAATTTGGTTATATTTTGAGTCACTTATTTCTTACACATTGCTTACCATTATAATTGCTCAACATGTTTAATATATTTACTCTAGGTCTGAAAAGTCTAATATCTAAAGTATGTGAATATCTTTTTCTATTACTCATTGACTCTCCTGAACCTTATTCATAGAATTCTTGTTATGGTCCACATCTGTGATTTGCGTTTCCAGGTCATATCCGTTATAATTTTAGCTGACGGAAAACCTTCAGGTGTGCACTGAAATTTTGTTTCCTGTAAGTGTATTATTCTTCCTTCTACCAGAAATACTTAGAATAACTTTAAGTAAAGTCTTGATTTCGTGTCATGTACTGGTATGAACTCTCAATGTTGAATGTGATCATAATGTACATTAAAATGTAACAAAAAGTCAATTTAAAAAAATAAAGTTTTGATTTGAGGTGTTCGGATTGTAAATTTAGCATTATTTACAATCACAAACTTTTATCACGTTTTCCTGTAATTACAAATTCTCCAATTTTTTTTTAGCCTTTCTAGCTTTATACTATTAGTAGAAGTAACAGTAGTAGTACTTGTAGTACTTTGTTGAAGTGATTTTGCAAATCTATGCTCTGATATGCTATGTTCCTACTGTAGGACATTTTCATTTCCATACCCTTAGAAGGAGAGCACCTAAATTTTGGTATTTTCACATATGATTTACATGTTTTACTAACTATGAGTGTATGACAATCCCACACATAATTAAAATATCTTATTTTCCCTGGTTATTATTTCTGAAATGTGAACTATATTTAAAGAGCATTACAAGAAAATATAGGAATGTATTTTCATAATATCAGTGTGAGAAAGTATTTCTATTACTGTGAAGCTAAAAAAGAGTGCTGGGTTTAATATATTTGTATTATAAGATTAAAACCCATGAAAATCACAAAAGGAAAGATTAATAACTTTTACTATAATATTTCATGTATAAATATCCATCTTATTAAAATAAAATTTAAATATAATAGGAAAAACTCCAAGCTGGGAAAGGTATTTGTAAAACAAACACTGGTATGTGATTTCTATAAAATAGCTTTATTTATTTACTTTTTTTTTAAAAAGTAAAGGCAACAAACTAGTTGAATAGTTTTGAAAAGAAAAAGTTATTTCAAAGGTAAAATATAAATAATCAGAACATATATTGAAATGGCATTCAATCTCATTAGTAACCAGAGAAATGCAAACTAAAACTACAGTGAGATGCTAGTTAAAATTCTCCAGACTGGAAATAATTAAGAAGACTGAAAATGCCAAGTGTTGGTAAAGACAGAAAGTAATTAGGGCTTTGCTGTACTATAGTAAGAATGTAAACTGCTGTAACATTTTAGGAACTAACTTTGCATCATCTAATAAATTTGAAGCTGTGCATATCTTAAGACTCAATAAGTTTTCCTCTAAATGTGCATCCAGAGAAACTTTCTGCATGTATGAAAGCAGAAATGTACATGAATATTATTAATTATGGCAAAAAAGGAAAACCCTAACTGGAAACTATCCAAAATCTCAGCAGCAGCAGAACAGATAAATAAATTGTGGACTGCTCATAGCATAGAACAATACAGCATGAAAATGAAGGAATTATTGTGACATACAAAGAAATTATGCTGACCAAACAAAGCAAGCCACAGAAGGATACAGTTTCATTCAATTTATGTACAGTTTAAACATCAGAGCCTAAGTAATTTATGCATGTGTTAAAACAATAAAGTAAATAAAGACAATGATAAAATATTTAGGATATAAAAAAGTTTCAGAGGTATTGATGATTTCTTTGTGTCTAGGAAATCTGTGGTTTCATACAAATTTGTTTTATTATTTTTACTATATACAAAAGGTGCCCATGGGGTCAGAGATGTAGCTCAGTGGTTCCGGCGCCTGCCTCGCAAGCGCAAGGTCCTGAGTTCGATCCCGGTAACCACATAGAATGCTGGGTGTGGTGACTCACGCCCACCAGCAATCAATACCACATACCACAGTGCAGGGCATGGTGGCTCACGCCTGTAATCCCAGCACTCGGGAGGCAGAGACAGGAGGATTGCTGAGTTCACGGCGGCTTGCCTGGGCACCATAGTGAGCTCAGGGCCAGCCTGAACTACAAAGCGAGACCCTGTCTCAAAACAAAACAACAACAACAAAAAATGTGCCCATGTTCCACATACATGTTTTTATACACATGTACCATTTTCAAAACATGAGTATGTCAATTAACAGTGAAGTTGATTAGAAACAGAGCATAAAAAGAGAGATCTAGGAGACAAACCCCAATCCAAGCAATGAATCATGAGAATATATGATGTAAATTTCCAGGTTCTGGAATGGGGATTATGAACTTGGAGATGAAGCCATCAATTTGTTTGAGTAGGTTCCACTCGACTTTCTTGCCATTTCAAGCCTGTTAGATTCCAGTATTTTATTTTTTAGATTGACTCTTTACTGGTGCATTATATATACACATCACAATTACGTTCAACATTGAGAACTTGTACCAGTAAGGACACGACTTAATTCTCATTTTTTCCCTTCCCCTACCCGCCCTACAACCCCCGCCACCCCTACTTGCTCAAGCTTTGCTTCCCTTTTTTGGGGGGATACTGGGGATCGAACTTGGGTCCTCGTGCGTCCGAGGTTGACGCGGTACCACTTGAGCTAAATCCCCAGCCTATTGTTTCCTTTTTTTGAAACCATCATTAGATTCCATTATTTTAATGCCATGCTTATCATGAAACCTTCGCATCGTGCACCTTGTACACTGCTCAGGTCTCCTGGGTTTCTTAGCAGCCTAACAGCTATACTTTCATTCTATGGTTTATGTCAGGCTCTTAGGTATTACAGAGTTAGGATGACACTTTCCTTATTGGTAACATATTCAGTGGACTAACAAGACTAACTTTATGGAATCTGCCAAGAATTTAGACTGTGAAGAATAAATATGTGAGTGTCATATTTTGAAACTTTGGGGGCTCAGTAAACTAATCTCCCCTGATAATATCCTGATAACTTGATCTAGAGCCCCACTTCTATAACATTTATTTTTCTTATGTTTTCATATAAATCTTACATCCTTAGAGGACAGACATCATATCTGATATTACTGTGCCTCTTCTACAAAGGCATATATAGTATTTTGCATGCAGCACATATTTGTTATCTATTGCCTCTGTGATTGACAAGATTATTCCTACAAATATATTTACCAACTAGCATCGGCATTATGCTTCACAACAGTAAGAAAAATGATCTCATCAATGGAACTCTACTTTAACTACCAAGTATTAGCTTACTTGTCAATATAAAGCTATTCCTCTTATTCAAGTTCAAGTAGTTCACTCTTTGCAAAATCAGCTTCTTTTCAGCATTCTGTGAATCCAGAGCAATCCACAGGAGACATGTGTTGGGGTAGGACACAGACAGTAATGAAGTCAGTAACAAAATTTGAAAATCTGAGACTTCCCCTAAAGAAATTTTCAGCAGGGTGTGATGATAATGAAGGTGACCTCAAGGCATTTTTGATGTTAGTGGCAGCGCCACACCCAGGAGAGTCAAAGATAAGTGTTACTGGAACGAGCAATCCTAATGTTACTCATTATTTTCATCTTTAGAATTGTCGTAAAGGTGAGGTGTTTTTAACATATTAAAATGGAATTACAGTTCATGTATCCTCCAAATATCATTTACCCTCTTATTGTTTATGAAAAGAAATGCTGCATTTCTCACATTAGCCAATAGAGAAACAATCATTTGCCATGAATTGCTGCTAGAAATAGAAAATATTTCAAGCATTGGACACATTCGTGGTGTGTAAACACTGAACACTAATAAGCAGAACGGTTCCAGTCCTAAAATGACTCCAAAGTAATTTAATCTAGTAATGTCCCAGACAGACATTCAATTGCCTCTTTGCGGCCTCCAAGAGCAGAGACTTGCACAGGTGGGCTTCGCAACCCTGAAGTTTGCCTTTCTGAGGTTGGGATCTCTGTGTATCCCGCAAAGTGACGTGACTCCAACTGCATTTCTAGAAACGAGGGAGAGTGAATGCAGAGTGACATCAGGTCTTTAGACATTCTTACGCTGTTGCCAATGATGGTCATCAAAACCAACTTCGGTTCATTGGTATTGATGCTGAAAACAGTCTGCCCTTCCTCTTTTCACTTCTCCTAGCACCTTGTCTTGTCCAACAGAGTGGGCTTTACAGTGTCACTTTCTTTTCCAACTGTAAGTAAATAAAGGTCATGTGGGCCAGCCAGTGACCATGAAAGTCAAGAGCCATTGTGGACTCTGAAATGGTATCTCAAATGTTCCAGTTTTAAAGACAGACTCTGTGTCTGATCCTTAAGGTATTTGTTATGGTTAATTCTACCTGACTGATGAGGAATATAGAGAACTTGCAAGACATTAGTTTTGGGTGTGTCCATGAGGGTGCTTCTGGCAGCTCTTGGTGTATCAGTCAGAGGACTAAGTGTGGAAAATCTAGCCTCAGTGTGGGCGGGCACCATAGTCAGCTGGGGACTCTCAGAGGAAAAAGGCAGAGGCAAGATTAATTCATTACACTTCTTCTGGAGCTGGAATATTCTTCTGCCCTTGCTCATCAGAACTCCAGACTCTCTGGCCTTAGACTCCAGTATTTACACATTGACCTTTTAGCCCTGACACCATCTCTGGTTCTCAAGCTCTCAGACTTGTACTGGGCCACTCAAGGTTTCCAGCTTCAGTCAGTTATCTGCTGTGGAACTTTGCGGTCCCCATCATTACGTGCACTGATCCTTATAAGGAATCATTTCTCATCTGCCTAGGTGTAGACACACAATTATTTATATATATGTATATATATACATATATATGTATATATGTATATATATGTATATATATATATATATATATATATACTTACAGCATGCTAATCACTAATGTGGATCTCGTGAGTTACCTGATGTAATTAACAACGTAATGACCGCTCACTCTCATGCCAGAGGGTTTTCTTATCTGGAAATCCATTCTAACTTAGGGTCCTATAGTGGAAAGAATGTCTGTTTGAGCCAGGTGAATCTTCTACAATTCAAGGAGTGCATTTTATCAAGTACAGATTGATTTTATTGTTATCTATAAGGAAGCATTCCCAAGCACCTAAACATTTGTTGAGACAACTTTTTTTCCTCTCTAATTTGCATCAAAAACTCAGTGGGTTTCAATTGTACATTAACAGTCCATTTAAAAACCTCTACTTCATTTTTCAAGTGGAGGATATAATATTTATATTTGTCCATTTTTATTTTTTGGTAGCAGGGAGTGAACACGGGACCTTGAGCTTGGGAGGCAGAAGTTGGAACCACTGAGCTAACTCCCTGGCCTGATATGCATACTTGTAAAAACAATACCTATGTATTAAGATTCAAAATTACAAAATGAGGGTGCCATACATGTATGCTAGTTGTGATTTGGTGGGTTAGAAACATAGGAGGGTTACTACAGGATTTCATTGCACTGCAAATAAGACCTTCCCAAAGCTCCTGAGATTTATTGTCTTTGAAAATGGAATTGCCCAAGAAACAAAGTCAAATCATAAAGTTTAACAGTAAGTAAATGTCAAAAACTGAGATTAAGATCCTGAAGCACTTGCTTAGTTATAATTTCACATGCTTTTCAGGAGTACTCTACAAGAAGTATTTAGCTTTTTACATGCTATGAGCATGAGGCCCTGATGAGTTAAATGAGTTGTGCAAGGTCACATAAAGAATAGTTGTTACCAGTAGAACCTGAATTGGGCACATTGGATTCACCACCTCCTACTTTGAGTTTTATTTCATGTTGTGGATTACAGAGCCATGAACCTTAGTTTCCTTTCAAATAACCCCAGTATTAACTTGTTAATTTCCTAGTAAGTCATTTTTGACACAACTATGTGTGAACTCTATATATTTATAGGTATTATTTTTAAGTAGCACTTCTAGGTATATGTACTTTCCACTAATACTATTATGATTATTATCATTATCATTGAATATATGGGGATGCAGCAGTATATCTTATTACTGTTCATATTCCTATTTACTGCAAAGCTCATTAAATAAATAATCATGCACATGTACACACACACACACACACACACACACACATATATATATATATATATATATATATATATATATGCAATGGTGCTGTACTTTATGCATCAGAATTATATGGTGCTAAGAGGCTATAATAGGGCGAGTTGAAAGAATCATGCAATTCAGGAAAGTCCTCAGGAAATGATCCTTTAGCAGAAATTTGAAAACAGAGCTAGAGCTAACAAGACAAAAACGGGAAGCGTGAGCACGCTATGGGATTAATTACTGCAGCAGACATAAGGGACTTTAAAACATACCAGCATGGTTAAAGAAGAAGGAATGAGATAAATAGGAGATAAGATGAGGGACAATTTAGGCAAAGACCAGACCATGTGTGATTTTTGGATCACGTTAAGTATTTCTCTTTCTACCCACAGATCAATAGAGAGCCGTAATATTTCCAGGGAATGTGACATCATCACATTCTGATTCTTAACAGCAATTATGGTTGCAGTGTGGGGAATAAGGTGGAAGGGGGCCAGCTGTGGGTACAAGTGGAAGAGCAAAGTGGCTTCAGCAGCACTACAGGTAAGTGATAAAGACACTTCACCTGGGGACATGGAAGTTGAGAAGGAGAGAATTACAGACCCAAGAAATATTTGGGAAACAGAATGAATAGGGCTGGTAGAAAAATGGGTATGGGAAATGATGGGCAGGGAGTTTCAGAGATGATGTTTGGCAGTTGTTTGGTGACAAATAGTTACAAAAGAATGGGATCCAGATCTAGAGAAATCAAAAATGTGCTTTTGACATGAGGAGTTTGAGACTTTGAATCAATCAATAGGAATTATTTAGGAAGTAGTTGGATAAATATGTCCCTATATGCAATTATGTATTTGTGTATCATCTGCACAAAAAGACAATGGAAGTTATAATACTGTCTAAGAGAATACAGTATGAGAAGATGGGTCTTACAATACAGTCTTTAGGAAATCCAACTTTAGTAGACCAGATAGACAAATACATGGTACCAAGGAGACAGAAGACAAACTAGGAGTTCAATGTGTCACAAGAGGAAAATACTTCAAGAAGGAAGAAGGCAATGATGCTAGGTACCGTGGAAATGCCAAGTGAAATAAGAACATAAAAATACCTTTTGGCTTCAGTTATGGAGAATTCATTGGCAGACTTAATGGGAACGGTTTCTGTGGATTGACAGGGCTGGAATCCAAGCAGAGGAGAGCTGAGAAGCAAAAGGAGGACGCTACCTAAATCCTCTCTAAAGTCCCTTGAACTCAAAAAAATAAAATGCTGTCATCTCATTCTGGTGTCCAGGGCTTCCATTTGTCCCAAGTTACCTACTCCTGCCTAGTAACATTTCTGTTGCTGAAAGCAATGTTTGGAAAGGAGTGTACGATTTAAGCATCATTACAACCTTAAATTTGGAATAAATCATTTTTTTTTTTACTTTTACAACTGTATTTTGGAAAGGATCTTAAGTTCAAAAAAACCTCAAATGATTTTACTTGTCACATCAATTGAAGAAACATATTTCCAGGAGTTGATTTTATTTGGGGGTCAGGACTGTAGAGGTAAAATCAGGTTTAGAGTTCCCATTAAGAGGACCCTGGAAGTGAGCAGATTTGAGGCCGCAACCCAGGAATGTCTCACATTATACAATATCGTTTTTCTTTTTCAATTGAATAATTTTTTTGGCTTTGAGAGTTAAGAAATACATCCAAATAATGGCTTTGTATGTAAGCAGAATGCTCAGGCACTGGCACATTATCTAATAAGAGGTACAAACATTCTCTCTGTCTTGGTGGCACAAAAATCTTTTGAAAAGACATACAAAGCCTTGCTACTCAAAGTGGGACTTGTGCACAAGTAGCATCAACTTTAGCCAGTAATTTGTTAGAAAAATTTCAGGCTCCAATCAAGACTTACTGTATTAGAATTTGTCTTTCAACGGGATATTTAGGTGACTTACGTTAACATTAAAATAATTTGTCTTTTTTCCCCCTCACAATCCATGGAATTTTTGTTACTTAGCTGTGAAATTTAATCATTTAAAGACAAGTTTGTTATTATGTCTAAAAACTAAGGATATTATTTTGTTTTAAAATGAAGGCCAGCGGAATGTCAATGGGACTGATGAAGTATATTTCACAGACAAAGGGTAAGTTACACAGCTCATGGTAGGATCTGCAATTTTTTAAATTTTTTAAATTGAATTGTTTATTGGTACATTGTGTAGACAGCTCACAATCACACTCAACATTGGGGAAATGGTATCAGTATATAACACAAGTTAATTTTCACTTTTACCCATATCCCTACCCACTCCACAACCCCCCATCCCCTATATACATGTGCTTTCTTTTTCTTTCCAAATCATATTTATTCTTTCCCCTCATTACTTTCCACTACCACATTCCTTTTGAATATTTCTATTTCACAAAATCTAACATTCATTCTAGAACTCATTTACATCTACGGGTAGATCCGGTATTTACATATCTGTGATCTATTTATTTCACTTATTAGTGTACCCTCAAAGGATCTGCAATTTTTATTCCTCTTTCCAAAACCTGCTAATTGTGTCCATTGGGCTATCTCTCTTTCCTCTTTCCATTAATATTTGTAAATTTAATTTGATATAGCAAAGCTACCTGTTGTGGTTTTGTACTAGATGTGTAACTATCCACGATTTTCAGTCTCTTTAGCTAACAGAGAAGTTCTACGCTTTATTTAATACCCTTCTGGAAGGAGCAGGAGAAACTACACTCCCAGTCTCACTTTTCCTTTCTCCATTTCTATCATGGAGCCTTGTTCTAACCTTTAACCAGAGCAGAAAAAGATTGCTACTGCCCCCTGCTGGCCCAATGTCTTTCTTCCTTTTCTACACATCCATAACTTGAAGCGAAAGCCCAAGGATTTGGAGCAACTAAAAAAAAGCTCAGTGGAAGGGGCTTTCCCTAGTAAAGAGGGAATGAAATCCTTTGAGAACAAGTAGCTAAAATCAGACTAAAACATTTAAGAGGAGAGGAAAGCGAAAAAGGCTTCTGATGTTCAATCCTCATGAACATTTTTCTACACCACGGAAATGTTCCTTCCGTTTCAACATAGGACTTCTCTTTTGCCTCTGGCTTCCACTGACAAGGAGTGAACTACCCACACCCCTGTTACAATTTCGGTATTCTGAATCCTGTTCTCTTTTTCCACAATTTTTTATTCCCACGCCTAACCCTTATGCCCCCTCCCCCCCCTTTTTTTTTTCTGCTTCAAACTCCCGTCCCGCCCACCCCCAGGCAGACCAGTGTTTCCAGAAGCTCAGACCCCAGCCACTCTCACCGGTTCTCCTCCCCGACCTCTGCTCTCCCATGTCATCGTCAAACCCCCTTGCCAAACGACCAGTCACTCTTTGCGCGTGAACGACAGGCACGTTCTCTCTTGATTGCCTCTCCCCGACCCCCGCCCCAAGCTACTGAAAAAGGAAACATGCGCACTTCAGAGCTAGGAGCTGTCCGAGTGCTGAAATTTATAGGCTGGGTAAGATCACGTCTCCGTCTCTTTCTGTAACCCTCATTCCAGCACAGGATCTCAGCGAATTTCCCCTCTTCCCCCAAACACTTCTGCGCGCAGAGTGCTTTCTTCTTTCTCATTTACAACTTATTTTAAAAGAGAACATTTTTCAGAGAAAGGGGCTTTTCTAAACAGAAAGGATATAAAACAAAAGCCACAGCAACCTGACTTCCAGCATGGCATTGTCACCAGCCCCCTTTGCATGGTGATGCGATTAAGGTAGCAGCATTTAAAAAAATATATTATTCAGGAGGAACAGCTGGGGGATTGATCAGTTCTGAGGCTTTGTCTTTCCTGGGCTAACTGATGGTCCCAAGCCTCGGTTTGACCTGACCATGATGCCCAGGGTTGGTACTTTTTGTTTTTTCTCAGCAAACTGTACAAACCCAAATTTCTTTTTGATTTTCAAGGAAACTAGATTCCTGCCAGATTTTGAATCTGGACAATAAAGAGATACTTTGCCTAGCTTCTTTTTGGATCATTTCGGGATATTTTCCACAAGCATCACAGAAACAGGAATGAACCGGCAGCTAGTGAGCATTTTGACAGCCTTGTTTGCATTTTTCTTAGAGACAAACCACTTCAGGTAGGTGAAACGACTTTGCATGCTGATATTTTCCACCTGAAAACTGCTTGAAAGAGAAAGTATCATGGAATTGTCTATCGTTTCTGTACCCTGGGTCATATTATTTTAATTTTGTAGAGGACAGTTAAATTTCTTTTGTTCATTTAAAAAGCTTAATTGGGGTGAGAGGGTATAAAATTTCATAAAAGCAAGTTTTACGTTGCATGGCTGCACTCTGTGTTTTTCATCACATATTTTCACAGCCGATGTGATATTAAGGGAGTCTGATGAGTTGCATGCTCTTCACCTTTCTATGTAAGGTTGATATTTTTCCTCTCAAATTCTTCTGGAAATTGTTTAAAGATATTATTGGGTGCAATGTTTTTCACATGATTGCAGAGGTTGTATGAATTTGCCAAAAGTGTGCTCATCTTATGTAAAATATAAAAAAGAACCCTAATTCTCAGCCAACTTGGGACTCCTATTATATTTCATCAATTACGAAGGAGCATACTATGAGAACTGAAATTCAGGAATTTTCCTGGAATATTGAAAATTTCTTTTTACCAATATATTCTACTGTTTAGTCTACTGGGAAATTGACTACCTAACAAAATTTAATTCGTATGAGATTTCTGTATTTACGTCTGTATGACAAGGGAAGTGTACAGAGTTAACAGAGAGAAACAATTACTTGCAGGCTTTCATTTCTTCATAATTTACTAATTGCCTAATCAATTGACAACCTCAAGGTATCAATTTCACTACTCATACGTGAAACAAGCATCTAATGGTAAAGACTCTAAAACAGAACAGAGAGAAGATGCCCTCACAACAAAGTACAGAACTCTTTCACTATTTTTTCACCCAGATTTTATGGTATTTTTTTCACAGAACCAAGAGAAATGGAACATATAGAAATACTATTATGAATACCAGGAAAGCTCACTATGCTCCTTTCAGGTTTACACCTCCTACCATGATTAGGCTGAGTTTTATTAGAATCATCATCATCATCATCATCAACATCATCATCATCATCATCATCACTAGCACCACCATCATAATCAAACAATTATTGATTAATCAGTTGAATCTGCTTATGGGAATGTGAGTACTTTGGATGATTGCATCAATTTTTAACTGCTACCAAATATTTATATCATCTTTACACTTAAATTTAATTCTTCTTTGAAAAACAGGAAAGAATGTGCTTTCAGTGATAGAATTAACAGGACTATTTGTTAAACTATTGAAAACAAGAGTGGTGAAACATCCTTTACTAATGAAATCAGGACAGTAAATGCCTGTGTATTGCAGTTTGCTATACATCAAAATGCTTTTGATAAGCTCTTTATTAGTTTAACATAGATGTAGTAATCTGGTAAATTTTCCAGTCAACTTTTAGTGTTTTGCTAATGGAAAAGATAAAAACAGTTTAGAACTGCTTTTTGTTAGTACTTTATTGGGTCAACAATCTATATGTCATATACAAATAACAAGTGATAGAATGATAAAAGTAAGATAGCCTTATTCTTGACCTACTTTAAAATTAAGTTAAAATCCCAAGTGAAAATTATCTTTTAAACATCACACTGAGAAATGTTTTATTCACAGTGAGAAATATTAATAGCTTATAAACAGAATAGAATCTAGCTGGTGAGAAAATAAGCAACATGATAATTAATTGCACTATGTACTTTGCTCATCCTATCTTATTATTTATTTCCTGAAAAAGGTAAAGGATGTATATTTAGTGAACAATTGCTGAAACAAAAATTTGAAGTTATGGTGAAATGATTTTAAACCACTACATGCATTTCAAAACTCATGTTTTTCATTTTTCTTGATAATCCTAAAAATAAGCAACTTCAACTACATGCCCCTAAAATCTACAAGTTAAATTTATAAATATTGTCTCGAATATGTTTATAGTTTGGAAACATGAGAGATGTTGCTCAGGATTTATACCTCTTGGCATTTGAAGTTACTTTAGATCATGTACAAGCTCAGAAGTTAACCAAAGAGTGTGTATTTTTCTATTTTTTCTCTTACTAACATATCAAATGTCTTTATGATGTCATGATTTAAATATTTTGTGAGCATTAGTTCTCAGAGATTTGAGAATAGGATTGTTGCTAAAAGAGTTAATGATGTTTTTAGGGCAGTTTTCTGCAAAGACCATGACACCAGGTCTGGCAAACAACCTTCGCAGACTCTATCTCCTTCAGATTTCTTGGACAAATTAATGGGAAGAACATCAGGATATGATGCGAGAATCAGGCCAAATTTTAAAGGTAAATGTCATTTAAGCTGATGTTAAAGCCTTTGAGAAATCTTCTAGGTTTCTGAATAGTTTACTCTGAAGATAAAATTTTATGATTTTTTTTCAAAATGGAAGCTACAAGTATCATACTTATTTTACTTTGCATCCTTTTGAATTAACCACTAATTTAAATATGTTGAATTTCATCTGTCATTTGCTATGTTTATGAACTTTCCTCATTTGTAGTCTGTTTCACAAATGATACTAGTGGCAGACATTGTTGCCCCTGTCCCTATGAGTGGCTGGAAGTAATGGCCGTGACTGACCTGAATACGTGTCAGGGTCCAATGATAGATTCTGTGGTTTCACCAAAATATTTGGTTTATATATTAAATATCTACATGAAAATGAACTTTAAATCTTAGTATAAGACATACATTTTTATGCACTTCCAAGCTTAAGTTTCACAAGTTGTGAGGCTGTAATTCAGTACTTCAAAAAATGTTGATTTCCACTTATTTAAACATTCTTATTATTTAGTTGAAATTATTTACTTGAAAGCAACAAAGATTACAGAATGATAAAGTGCACATGTAAAAGATGTGCACTTTCTTTGTTCAAATAGAAGAAAGTGGGATTTTGTTTTTGTGGAACAATAAAAAATGTAATTAATCTGTAGAAATTGTTTAATCTTTTGGGTTCATTTTTACTCTAAATTAAAAAACTATAATAAGAATCAATTACTAATAAAACTGAATTTTTATACTTTAATTTCTAAATACATTTTAAATGGCAATTGCCTTTTAACTTAAAATCGAATTTAACATAATGCCTTGCAAAGTGTTTGCATTATTTTATAAATTGAGAAATCTATAATATTCTACATGTCATGTAACAATTTGTTTATTGCTTTGTTTTTGCTTGTAAACAGTTTGACTGCATTGCTTTCCTTGAGTTTTTATTGATTTTTATTATTGGCAAATGCTAGCAATGAAAACTAAACTAAGTTTTTTTCTTTCATTAAGTGACAAACCTCTGAATATACCCACTAAGGGTACATTTCATAAAGAATGAATGTTTCCATAATTTTAGAATACTTTCAAAAGAGACAAAAATCTTCCAGTTTGCCTCATTTCCTGTAATTTTCTAGTCATTGTTTTGGAAATCCATATTTGAAATAAAATATGTGACTAACAAGCCAAAAATCAGCTTTCAATGGAATTGCACATTCACACATTTAATCTACAACTTTTGAGTCTGAATTATGTGCAAAATATTAACTTTGCGGTGCTTGGGAAAGGTGAAAGATGAAATAGCCCTATGTGATCCCATCAAAAATTTTAGTGAAGAGGTGTTACATGAATACTTACAATATTAACTAGAAATAGCTAAGTACCAGTAAGAATAAAATATTATATAGAAAACACTATGTGCATGAATTACTACTGGATTCTAAGAAATGGAGAAATAATTTCTTATTGAGCAATTCATGAACGATTTCATAGAAGAGATGCAAGGACTGAAAATTGTTCAAGTTTATAATCTGTTTTTATTTGATAGCAGTTGTTACTCATTTCTCAAGAAATAATTTTTCAAGTGTGCAAAGAAGTGCAAAACATGATAAGACAAATACCCATGATGCCATTGCAACTTGAAGTGATTGTACAGAATAAGCCTGTAGGGATATTTTTTTCCTAATTTTTCTGGAAATATCATCCTGTGAAAATAACATGTATTTTGGTAATAAAGGACAAATGAATAAACAGAAGTCCAGGTTTAGCTAAGCATGGCTTCATTTTTGTGGTTTATAAACTACATAGAGGCTTAAGTACAGCATATTTTAATGATTTCCAAAAGAGAAATAGGGTAGACATCATTTAAAATTCCAAAAATTATGAAATTCACCAATTTTTTTCTTCATCCTTAACTATTTCAATGAAAACTGCTACTCCTTCATAAACTTTATTTATATAAACCATTTATATCAGGTCAATTACCTGACATCAAAGCTCTCTTTTTTCTGAGGAGCTTGCCTTTTTACATGCAAATGATTCACCATTATTTTATTGTAAACATTTCCTCTCTCTTGTGTTCCCATAAAACTTTCTAAGTCTTTTGTGGTCCTTCTTGCACATTTGTTTTATCCATACATTCTGCACTGTATTTAAGAGAGCATGGAGATGCCTTAGTGATACATATAATTTACATTTAATATTAGTAGTACAGACAAAAGGGTCACCTTTATTTCCAGAATGAGGATATAAGGACCAAGAAAAGGAAATACAGATTAAATGCAATAAAAGTTAAAGGTGGGAAGTTTGGCAGAAGTTAAAATGGTAAACAAAAATGATCTGAGCTGAGCTGAAGAGAAAGAAAGAAATATCATGGGATGTGAAACATCAAGAAGGCTAGGAAGCCAGGTGTAGTGGCTCATGGCTGTCATCCCAGCACTCGGGAGGCAGAGGCAGGAAGATTGCTGAGTTTGAGGCTTGCCTGGGCTACATAGTGAGCTCAGGGCCAGCCTGAACTATAAAGTTGGACCCTGCCTCACAAAAAAAAAAAAAAAAAAAAAGGCTAGGAAGAACACAATTACTGGTGAGTACCACAGTAATTTAGCAATGTATCAATCAGAAAATGTACCTAGGAGGTAAATATGAATAATAATTAGAAAATGCAATCACACTGGAATAGTGATATTCCCCCAATCAATGCCCAATGACAAATTGGTTAATATAACAATAAACGTGATGGTGCTGACAATGACAATAACAATGATTAATAACAGTGATTAATAAGATAGATGGCAAAATTTTGCCATAAAATTAAAAGCGAGAGCCACTATGGGCTGTTCAAGTAAATGGTGTGGCTATTGTAGAAGCATAACTAAATATTAGCATAGTTCTCTTTTCCTTGCTGCCATGTACTGGCAAGAGCAAAATAAACGCATGTGCATAATTTTTCTTATTGGAAGGAAATTTTCCTGCATACATTCAAGTCAGTAAAATATTGCATGTCTATTTCAGATTTCTGATGGGCTCTGAAAGATGTCATAATGAGCACATATACAAGAAGAAAGATGGGTGTGTGCTAGCAAAGGAAACCAGAAATGATTCAGACTCAGGCTCTGTAATTGAGAGACATTCTTAGAAACTATTAAAAAAAAAACAACCTTTTTTGATGTGCCAAAGCACAAGTGTATAAACAACATCATGAGTCAGAGTTGCCTATTCAATTCCATCTATAAGATCTATAGAGACCTGCAATGGAACTTGTCAAAACACAAATTTGCAAAATCCACAGTTCAGACAAAAACACGAGCTATTCACAGTTAACTGATTCTAAAACCACGGTAAATGTTGATTCTATAATGACAAAAAAACTCTCTTTCCTTTCTTGAGGTATAAGTTTCATTTCAGTTGATTTGTCATGGTATTACACTATCATCCTATCAGATATTTTTGTGTTGGCATCATTGAATCTTAAGAGTGTCACTTTAAACATTAAGCTTTTAATGAAACGAATTCTCAAGCCTCTACAAAATATATTTGATCAGTTTATCTTTTTTTGAAATAACATACACATATACATGTTTTTTTGTCAATAGTATTAGCTTAGAGTTACATCCTGGATTTTATTCCAATGTGACAAAATATGTTTTATCTTAGTGTTATTTTGGCGATATGATCTGGAATAAATAATACCAAGAAATAATTATTTTTCCACCTCTTTAGGTTTTTGTTTTTGTTTTTTTGATGCAGGGCCTCAAACCTCATGTAGTTCAGGCTGACCCTGAACCCACTATGTAGGCCAGGCTAACCTCAAATTCACTGCAATCCTCCTGCCTCTGCCCCACCAAGTGCTAGGATTACAAGCATGTGCCACCATGCCCAGAATTGTGATATGTGCTACTGGAGATCAAACTCAGAACCCTACACTTGTGAGGCAGATGCCAGAACCACTGAGCTAAATCCCTGGTCCCTTCACTTCTTTATATATGAAATGCAAACTACTTTTTTAGAAACTTTGGTTTTAATGTATGATGTAATACATTAAAACTTACATTTGTATGCACATGGTTTCCTGAAATTTCCAACATCTTAGAAGTTTGAGAGGTAGTTTAAGTAGAACTAGACTTCCTTCCATGTGACCAGAGGTCTTCATGTTTTGCCCCTTGGAAATTTTCCTGTCTGTAGCTAATTGGAGCTCAAGATAAAATGTGAATCCCAACCTCTTCCAGGTGTGATTGAGCACCAATTTTAGGCAGGGACACTTGGAAAGGATGCTTTTCTCAGTGATAATGCAGTCCTATCATGACTATTTCTTTGATCATGCTGGTGGATGTGGACACTTCACATAACTATAGATCCTAAGAAAGAGGAACAGAATGAGTATCTGAAGCACTAGCTTCACAAGCAGAAAATGGCACAGAACTTCAGACTCTTACAATAGTAAGGTCATGGTCATGCTGAGATTATAATTTTATTAGGAACTAGAGAAAATAATTGGCTCAGTTATAAATTACCTTGACAGAGATTATGGAATTACCTGGAGTATCTA
This sequence comes from Thryonomys swinderianus, assembly GCA_004025085.1. Lineage (NCBI taxonomy): Eukaryota > Metazoa > Chordata > Mammalia > Rodentia > Thryonomyidae > Thryonomys > Thryonomys swinderianus. The sequence goes on from PVIC010015177.1 coordinate 28,513, forward strand.
TTAGTTTCCTTCTTCACATAGGAATTCCTATTCTCTTTTAATTCTAGATCTCCCTTAAGCAATCAACAGACTTGAAATAAGTTACCTCTTAAGTGCTAAAATAAAAAATCCACAATGGAACAAAGCCAATATTCAAGCATATTCAAGTTACTCAAAGAAAAGAAGGAATTTTCAGGTGTCTATAAATATCAAGCATGAGTCACGGTTGTCAATTATGAATATTTTTAAAGGGTATAAATACAAAGTGTGATTTTTGAGACATTATCTTTTAATTGTGATAACAACATCTACTTCAACTGGCTAGCATAAGCCCAACTGCAAGATAGCTGACATTTCCATTAGGCAAATTTGTTCTTCGCTGAATATATATAAAATAGCGATTATAGGGTATCATTCTTTGGAAAAGCCAGAAGACAATTAAGGGGAAAAAAGAAAGAAGGAGATAAAATTATATGGATGAAAAGAAGAATGCATTTATTTTTGAATACATTATTTTAAAATTATCTTGCAAAGTACAAATAGTGTGCTTATCCTTCCACCTTCCAGTGTCTGCAGAAATATGCATGACTGTCCACACACATACATATACTACACTTGTATATCTATTGCACATAACAAATAAAATGGAGTAGTGAAACCCTGATGGGCTCTGAGAAATGGGACTGGATGCCAGGGGTACAAGAGTGGGAGGAAAACTCTCTAAATGTCCTCTGAATTTTGATCATTACATATTTTCCAATTTAAAGGAGAATTGTTAAGTACTTATAAAGAGGTAGAATCCAGAAAAACTCTGCTTTGGGTAGCATGGATAATGTTGTAAATTAGAGGTGGTGTCGTTCTGACTGACATATTATTCACATGTTGCGATTTCAATACTATTCCAGATGTCTGCTTGAAATCCCCTGCCCAGTGTACGTCTCAGAGTAGCTGCTACTACCACGGCTAAAATCACAGAACTAAGGCTCCTGCCTTTTGTCGCCATTCTTTCTCATATTAAAACCACATGACAGAACTGAGAGTAAGCTAATAAGTCACTTTCTCCATAATTTACATGAAAGCATTTGGTCTGAGCCTGTAGTTAGGGGAAAGCATATGGTGGCCAGAAAACTTAGAACAAAACAAAAGGAGAAAAAAGTGAAGGAAAATTTTAGTGAAAAAGCTTGAGAATAACAATGGCAAATTTATATGCCATGGATGTTTTAAAATTAATTAATTTTATGGGTACATTATATATATAATATAAATATATATAAATAAAATAAATAAATATAAATTATATATATATAAAAAATGAGCACAGTTGACATTAAAAATCTGTACCAGTACATGACACAATTTAATTCTCTTTTTTAGTCATTCCCCTCCTCACCCTATAAGCACCCATTTCGTATATACATAAGCAGTTTCCTTTTTTTTACCTCTGCATTTTCCCCACATTATATAGCCCTACCCTGTTTACCATTTGAGTATTTTCTATTTCACAGTATGTATCATACACTCTGGAACTCATTTATATCTTCATTTTCTCATACCAGAGGAAAGATACAGTATTTACACATCTGTGACCTATTTATTTCACTTATGAGTATGCCCATTTTTATCAAGAACGATGTTGATGAAGTTTTTGACATTTGAAGTCCACTGGCTATGTCCTAACTTTTTTATTTTATTTTATTTTATTTTATTTTATTTTATTTTATTTTATTTTATTTTATTTTATTTTATTTTATTTTATTTTATTTTATTTTATTTTATTTTTGAGACAGGGTCTCGCTTTGTAGTTCAGGCTGGCCCTGAGCTCACTATGTAGCCCAGGCAAGCCTCGAACTCAGCAATCCTCCTGTCTCTGCCTCCTGAGTGCTGGGATTACAGGCGTGAGCCACCATGCCCAGCAATGTATGTGGTTACCGGGGATCGAACTCAGGACCTTGCGCTTGTGAGGCAGGCGCTGGAACCACTGAGCTAACCCTCCGGCCCTGTCCTAACTTATTTTAGCTTTTGTGTGATGAATGAATGCTAATCCACAATCTGTATACACTGGGTTCCTGTCATAGGCCCACAGAATAGTTGCCCAGGATTTGAGATGGTGTCAAGAAGAAAGCACCCTTAGCTTTCTAAAAAACTCTAGTGAACCCTATCCTAGTAGGTGTGTCAGTACATGTTCCATTCCACGATGGCTAAGTAATCTAGTAGGGAGAGTCCTGGCTTTGGACCCAGATTCATTTCTTGGCTGAGCTACTTTTGAGAAAAGTAATCTTCACATCTATTCATGCTTCACATTTTCTTTTCCCTTTCCTTACTTCATTCAAGTTATTCAGAGAATCATACAGATTATACATATGAAGTGTTGACTCTTAACATTATCACAATTTAAATTATTACTATGATCTTTTATAGCCATCATTTATTGTTGAAACTATCTTTTTATGTATTTATTAATAAATAATAATTACTGTCCTTTATGGTGATCCAGTGTTCATAGTTGTTTGATTTCTTAACAGAAAGAAAAGAATTAGAAAAATCATCTTAGATTTCTATCAGAGGAACTATTATGTAGATGTTTCAGCTGGTTTTCCTTTCATAAGTTTAGTGAGAAATTTTTCAACCTGAAGGGTTATTTCATATTCCTACATATGAAAAAAGAGGCAGTTCCCTGTGGGAAGGAAGTACTTTTACATTCAAACTCCATTCTGGATTATTATTATTATTATTATTATTATTATTATCATTGGATTTATTTAAAAAGAAAACCAAATAAAATGAACAAATTTCACTTAGTTCTTGAAAAGAGGACCTCAAGTTTAAGTGGAAATAATATGACTTTCATTTCTGATGTATCTTCTTGTTCAGTGATGGTAGGTGCAAGGTTCATTATTGTACAAAAGTACTGAATTGATTTTTTATTTTGAAATTATTTTATTTTGAGGTAGAGTGTTAGTATGTAGTTAAGGCTGATTTTGAACTCACTATGTAGCCCAGGATGGCCTCAAACTCAAGGTGATCCTGCCTCAGTTTCTCAAGTACTGGAATTAGAGGCAAAAGCCACCACACCCAGTTCAGAATAAGTATTTTAAGGAGGACCTTAGATCTCTAGGACAGGATAGGTTAAAAGCAACAAAACTAGAGGCCCATAACTGAGTGTTTGAAAAGATAAGGCATTACTTCCTGCTGGGTTCTGGGTGGCCACATATACTTAGTTTTCATTACTGAAAGAGTCTAAACATTTTACTCTGGTTTTGTTTTTTCCCCTTTATTCAGTTTACTGGTATATTTTAGATACACATCACAAACACATTCAGCACTGAGGAGGTGTACCTGTACATGATATATCTTGATTCTCATTTTTCCCCCTTCCCCTGTCCTCCTTACAACTCCCCAACTGCTACAAACATAAGCTTTGTTTCCATTTCTTTGCTTTTACCATCGCATTTTTCCATTTCTGTTTTTCTTTCTTCTGCCCCATCCAGTTACTCCTTCCCTTTGAACATTTTCTTATTTCACAATACCTATCATGCATTCTGGACCTCATTTATGACTACAGTTTCTCATATTAAAGAAAGATATGATATTTACACATCTGTGTCCTGTTTATTTCACTTATGAGTATGTCCTCAAGGTACATCCATTTAAGTATGAATGTCTCAAATTTATCATTCTTTACAGCCAAGTAATACTCCATTTTATTTTTAAAAAAACACATCTTCTTTATCCAGTCTCTCATTGACGAGAATTTGGGCTATTTCCAAATTACAAACTAACTGAGCTGCTGGAAACACGGGTGACATATGTCCTGTCATATGATGAAGAACCAAGACTGTCAAACTGCCTACCCTCCCCAAACTATTATCCAATTCAGTGCAATCCTGATTGAAATCCTAGCAGTGTATTTTACCATTATTTCTATAGATCTTGCTGCCCTTCCTATCCTAAAGGACAATTTAGTCCATTTTGTGCATAATCTGAGACTTCATTTAGAAAACCAAAAAGAAAAAAAGAAAGAAAAAAGATAGTGACATCCTTATCAATGATATCTTGATATCTAATTACTTAATTACAGTGTGTCCAGTTGGACCAATTAGGTTTAGAGTGAGAAAAATATAGCTATCGGTTTGTTCTTAATAGTGTTGGCTATTTTTCTTGGTGTGTTTGATCAGACAGTTTAGAATAGCATCTTAAAATACAGTACTCCTGGACACGTATCTGATCAAGTCTCATAAAAGTCTTAAAGCATTTGGGATTCTTCTTTCACTTAACTCTCACAAGGATGCCCTGACAGTAGCATGCAGCACTTGCTGATGGACTTTTGTTCCAAAAGGCCTACTCTGGATACTTGTGACTGATTACAGATAGTTTCAGACTTTTGAAAGACATTAAAGGAAGGATATGAGCAAAAGGCATAGGTTATAAGTGGTATTCTAAAGTGTGGAGAACACTTAAGAACAAGCCCCTGGTCACCTTCATGGAGTCTAGCCTGGCTAGTCGATCAAAACAGTCATGAGGAAGACACGCGATGAAAGTTGGACCCTGTTCGAGTCATGCCCTGGCTTGCGTACTGATCAAAAGAAAGTCAGTCAGACAGATACATACATATATACAAACATAAAGACGATACAAAGAGAGAAAGAGGTAGGTAGGAAGGAAGGAAGAAAAAGGAAGGAAGGAAGGAAGGAAGGAAGGAAGGAAGGAAGGAAGGAAGGAAGGAAGGAAGGAAGGAAGGAAGGAAGGAAGGAAGGAAGGAAGGAAGGAAGGAAGGAAGGAAGGTGGAAAAACTGGGTGAGAGGTTAAAAGATGGTGAAGAATGACAGCAGAGTGGCATGCATTTCCGGGAACTCGCCAATGCTGGGAACAATTGCTTTTTTTCCAACTTGCTGGATGGTTTGATTATGTTACCTGAATTACAGAGACTTACTGTGGTAATTTTGCTACTTTAGAAAAACCTCAGAACCACTTTATCACATAATTTTTCTTTCATTTTAAAAACCCAAGTGTACATAGAAGATAATATAATCTATCTTCCTCTGAATTGTTTCCATTTAAATACCTCAACATATTGATTCTTAAGAATCATTTCGGGTCTAACAAAGCAGTCAAGATTTCTTTTTATCAGGCTTTCTCTTAGAGAAAACGTTATTTGACTCCCCCTTCCCAGATGTATTCAGAAAATGAGATAGCTGTTCATTTAGCTTTGAAGCATGCATACACTGGCAAACCACCCGGTAACAATTCAAGTTAGATAATATCAATTCAGTGTAATTTGTGTATATATATAGTTTTATATAACTATATATATAGTTATATGTAGTTATATGTAGTTATATATAGTTATATATATAGTTATATATAGTTATATATATAGTTATATATATTTTATATATAGGGAGACATATATATATATATATATATATATTAGGGTCCTTGCACTGGATTCCTTGTATGGTAATTTTTCCTTTGAATTAACTGATTTTACTGTAAATTCTGTCTATGGAATATACCAAACCAAAAGATTTAAGATTCAACATGAAAACAGTTTAGTGACCCATCACACATATGTTTCAAGTCATCCTTTGCAGAAGTGCTTCAGAGCTGCCTGAGGACCTTGTTTACACCACAAAGAAATGACACATGTTGAGGAGGCAGGTACACTGACCTTGATTTCAGTCTCGCACAATGGGTCCATGCATTCTTTTTTGTTTGTTTTGTTTTATCCTTCTGCAATACTGGGGATTGAACCCAGAGCCTTTGCATTGAGCCATATCCCTCGAACTCTTTTTCTATTTTATTCTGAGATAGGGTCTCACTGAGTCACGGAACTGCCTGGATTGGGCTCAGTCCTGCTGTCCCCCGCTGCAGCCTCCCAGGTGTGCAGCACAGTCTCTAGCTGAAGCCATGTGCTGAGACATTGCATGGCACCCCATTAATAAGTACAATCTTGTGTATTAACTGAAAAATGAAAAAAATTGAGACAGTACATCCTGAGCTCCACATCTCTCTAGGTTCTACCTCGGCAGATTCCCTGGAGAGAGGGGTCTTAGTTTAAGAAGTACAGGGATAGGATGGGAAGTTTTTTCTCCTATATCTGAAGGAAATATTCTCTATAGTATTTTTCCAAGATGCTATGTGCTCAGATTGCCTTACCAAGGAAAGGGTAAGAAGCTCAAAAGAGAGACAAAATCTAAACTGAGTTTCATAAGATCTGATTTTAATGCCAATTTTGACAGCTATGACTGGATCATGCTACTGAACCTCTCTAGGATTTACTTTTGTTATCACTAAAATGAAAGACTTGGATGAAGATGTCTCATCATTCCCTTCCACTTCTGATAGCTCCTAGTCCTGATTTTCTAAATTAATATCTTTGCATATGTGATTTTATAAATTATTCATTCACTCATACAAGAGCTTGGTTGTATCCAATCTTCCTAAAGAATCAATCTCTCCTCTGAGAAATTACTATTTCTGTCTAGAATATTGTTCAGTTGTCAATATCTTATTCTCAAGTTCTAATATGTATTGTTCTAATGTATACCAAAAATGTACCAATAAAATCAATGAAGAAAAAAAACAAAATATGAGGATAAATACATAAAATTCTAGTCCTGTGAAGTTTTCTTTGATATGTTTTGAAATGTAAAATAAGTATGAGAAATTCTATAAAACATGAATGGAGAAAGACCCAATATTTATTGACAAATTTAAAAGGCTTGAAAAAGACTGCAGTAAAAATAGATACACCAATACATAAATATTTATAAAAGTATTTTACAGGGCCGGAGGGTTGGCTCAGTGGTTCCGGCACCTGCCTCTCAAGCGCAAGGTCCTGAGTTTGTTCCCGGTAACCACATATAATGCTGGGTGTGGAGACTCACGCCCACCAACAGTCAACACCGCATACCACAATGCCGGGCGTGGTGGCTCACGCTTGTAATCCCAGCACTCCGGAGGCAGAGACAGGAGGATTACTGAGTTCGCGGCGGCTTGCCTGGGCACCATAGTGAGCTCAGGGCCAGCCTGAACTACAAAGCGAGACCCTCTCTCAAAAA